>WNWK01048927.1:0-13373 GCA_009830355.1 Cherax destructor | reverse complement strand
AAATCCTGCCTTTTTTTTCTTCCTGGCACTAAAAAACCCTTGTGGAGTGGTTGTAACATTTTTTTTTTACAAGGTCTGTGGATCTGTCCCTTTCCCGTCCCCTTTAAATGGGGGCCTGACAATAAACATTTTTTCGGGGACAGATGAAAAAACACATTTCAAGGTGAAACAGTTTACAAGAAGAATCGCATTCTCCTTCAGTCATGGGCCCGGGGTTTTTTTGCACTTTCCCAAACTATTTTTCCAGATATTCCATGCCTATAGATACCCAAGACACAGAATCTGTTTTTGGGATTTTGTGGCAGATTTCCCCCCTCGGGGCAGTTTTTCCGCCCCCCCCAACATCTACAGCACTTTACCACATCACTACCACCCCAACTATCTCAGCACGTGTACCAGCATCACTACCACCACCAACTATTACTGGTAATGTATCAGCACTACCCCCGAAGCATCATCCCCTACTTTTCCACCCCCCAAGCAGTAGTGTTATTATATTTTGGGGATCTTGTATGTCTAGGTCTGTGTTTATTTCTTCAATACCAGGACCTCTAACTCCATCTGCTGCTCTGTCTTGCATTTCTAGATCTTTACAGTCACTGTCTTCCAAGACAGCACCGGGGCTGACACCTCTCCATGACAACACCAGGGCTGACACCTCCCATGACAGCACCAGGGCTGACATTTCTCCATGACAACACCAGGGGTGCTGTCATGGAAAAAAAACCAAATCCCCCAAAAAAAAATGACGATTTACCCTTTACCTGGGTCTAAGAGAGATGTAGACCAGTATGAATTACAACAACTGGATATGCTTAATCTTGAAGACAGAGAAAAACAACTGAAGTTAAATCACCTATATACTGCCTATCATCCTAAGTACCAAGGAGCCTTGAAAAGATTCCGCAGACGTTAAAAACAATGTTGAGAACTTTTTGCATGCATTTTTCTATAGACTGGGATGAATCACTTCCTCTGTTGCTGTTCGCAATGAGAGAAACTGTGCTAGAGTCAAAAGGGTACAGTCCATTTGAGCGATCTTTTGGCATAATGTACGAGGAAGGATGATGGGAGAAGACGCCTCCGCAACCCTACAGCCCTCTTCAGGGTTGCAGGTGGCATGTCAGTTGGCTAAGACAGGAGACAGGAGACAAGGTGTTGGTACAGAAACCTAACATGGCCACCCCTTTGAAAACTAGATTTACGGGACCCATGCGAATTGAAGCAAATTATCTGATGTAAATTATGTGGTATCTCCCTTGACAAGACCTAAAAAAGTAAAACCTACCACATTAATCAAATTAAAGCCTTTAATACACCCTGACTCTGACTCTTTGCACTCTATTTCTGAGATCAATGTTGGGGTTGTCTAAGAATCAAATAAGTTTAACTGCGCTCTTACAGTCTTATTCTGATATTTTTTCGGATGTTCAGAAAAATGTACACTAGAAATCATGGGCGAGATGTTGGAAACCTAAACCCATTAAACTCTCCCCCACAGAGCTAATCCTGAAAAAAAGAGGCTACTTCAGCAGGAGGTAGAATTTCTGTTAGAGCATGGGTTAGTGGAGGAGTCATCTAGTCCATGGGCTTCACTGGGATCCTTGTTAACAAAGCTGATGGAGGGTTTCGAATGTGTACAGACCACCGTAATAATGAGGCCAATTGCAGATGCTTATCCCGGCCACGTCTGGATGACATAATCGACTTTGTGGGTAAGGCTATTTTTGTGTCCAAGTTAGACCTCCTTAAAGGTTACTATTAAGTACCTTTAACAGATAAGGCGAAGGAAATTCCGCCTTCATAATTCCAGGAGGTCATTATCAATATACAGTTACCCCTTCGGAATGAAAAACTCGCCTACATCATTCCAGAGACTGATCCATCAGGCTATTAAAGGACTTGAAGGCACGGCCGCTTACCTAGATGACATAGTTGTTGTGTCGGACACTTGGGTCCAACGTATGTTTAGGCTTAAGGCTCTTTTTGAGACCTTCCAGAGTTTTCACTTAACTGTTAATTTATCAAAGTCATCCTTTGCAATCTACTATTAATTTTTGGACCATGAAGTAGGTAGTGGGCACAGTGGCCCCTAAATTTACAAAAATTCTTGCCATTAAAATTATCCAGTACCCCTGACAGAAAATCCTCCAACGTTTTCTAGGGATGGTAGGGTTTTATAAAGATTCTGTAAGAATTTTGCAGATATTGTTGCACCTCTAACCTCACTTACCAGTCACAAAGTTCCCTTTAATTAGACCCCAGAATGTCAAAATGCTTTTACAAAAGCAAAAAGATTACTTTGTACTGCACCCATTTTTTTGTCTCGAGACTTTTCAAAACCATTCGCCTTACAGGTTGATGCATGTGAGTCTGGGGTGGGGGCAGTACTTTTGTAGCCTTTGGCACACTTCGCAGCAAAGTATTTACCTCACCAAAGGGCCTACTACACCATAGAGAAGGAGGCCCCGCCTGATATTGGCATTAGAACACTTTGATATTTATGTGGGCCATCTTCCAGGTGGTCACCATCTACAGCGACCACAACCCATGAAGAATCACAACACAAGACTCATGCGATGGAGTATACGGCTTCATCCCTATAAACTATGTATTAAGCACATCTCTGGCAAAAAAAAATACTCTGGCTGATGTGTGATCAAGAATTTATTAGGTTAGGATGTGTTAGGACTTTGGGCAGATCCAGCTCTTTTTTCCTCCTTTTTGTATATTTTGAATTTGTGGGGTTTTTTTTTTTTTTTAGTGAGGGATATTCTGCTACCGACCGCAGGTATCTTGGACCTACGTTAGCCCTACTGTCTACTGTCTCACTCTTAAAGTTTAAAGCCGGACTTTATGTCTCGAGAAAGTTTAGCTTTATCTAATGAGCGGATGGTTCAGGAAAAAGGCAGTCCCATTATTGTAACGGCCATGGCGGCACTCTACCCATTTGAGGTGGAAGCCTAACCCCTGAGCCTTCTTGGGGTGGGGGTGTTGCATGCAAGGAGTACGTCACTTATTCGGAGCATGTTAACTCACCCATTTAGGTTATGAAGCGCTTCGCAGACAACCAATCAGCAACTTGATGGGCTTTCCAGCTGCGCGGGTGATGGGGACAATTAGTGGTCATGGAAATTGTATGTGATGTTTGTGAGTATGTAATCCCGTAGGTATTACTCTGTGTTTGTTTTGCATATATAGTCCTCAAGTACCATTCGCGTATAGGATTTGGGGAAAGGATTATATATAGAACATCATTTTATTCAAGCATGTGATGATATATAATAAAATAAACGATGTGATGTTTAATAAACATCACGTCAAGAAAAAGCTCTGTTCCACAAGGTACAGTACTCGCTTATAGCCTTTTCCTCATCCTCATATCTGACATAGACTGAGATTTAAGCCACAACACCGTTTCCGCCTTTGATGACGATAGCAGAATATGCATGACAGTGTCACCCTTGAGGGCACTGCAAATCTCCAAGCGGATATTAACCAAGTCTTTAAATGGGTCTCAGAAAACAATATAAAATTTAATGATGACAAATTTCAATTACCCCGCTATGGAAAAAATCGAGGAAATAAAAACTGGATCGGAGTTTAAAGCGAATTCCAACCACACAATAGAGCGAAAAGCTAATGTGAAGGACCTGGGAGTGATGTCAGAGAATCTCATTTTTCAAGGACCCCAACAATGTATCTACCACATCTGCTGGGAAAATGATAGTATGGATAATGAGAACCTTCAAAACTAGGGATGCCAAGCCAATGATACCTTTCAAATCGCTTGTTCTCTCTAGGCTGGAGTACTGTTGTATACTAACGACCTCTTTAAAGGCAGGTGAATATACAGAGAACTTTCACTGCACGTATAAGTACAATAAAGCATGTCAATTACTTGGAACGGCTGAGGTCTCTTGACCTTTACTCCTTGGGAAAACAGGCGAGAGAGATTAATCAAAATATACACTTGGAAAATACTAGAGAGACTAGTCCCAGATCTGTTGTGGTTCGTAAAGTCGGTTTGCGTGCGGCCAGTAGTAACAGTCTGGATGATTAGGCCCTAATATACAGATAGAAGCTGTTGACCCCTTTAACACCCTCCAGGTATATTCCAGGACAGCGTACAGGAGAGTAGTGATAGTGTACATGAGATTACAGTGAGTGTACAGGAGAGACAGTGGCAATGTACAAGAGAATACAGTGACGGTGTACAAGAGAATACAGTGACGGTGTACATGAGTGTACAGTGACAATGTACAAAAGAGTACAGTGACAGTGTACATGAGAATACAGTGGTGTACAATTATTATTATTATAATCAAAAGAAGCGCTAAACCACAAGGGTTATACAGGCGGCTGATCAGGACAGGATGCAGGGAGAATGGATTGTAAGAGGGAGACGGATGATTAGTAAGTTATGGAGTGCAGCCGGACAGTGGATAGTGCAGGGATAGAGGGTAGCAAGAGATCGAGGTAGAAGGGACTGAGGGAGGTGCTAGAGGTATAATCTTCAGAGTTTGTGTAGTAAGTCAATTTCTGTCAAAAGTCAACAGAGTCAGGATTAAAGGAGGGTCCATCTGCAAGAAGGGAAGGTAAAAGAAAGGGCCGCAGAGCGAAGACGCCGTTGGAGGTAAATTCTGCGTGATCGCTGATAGAGTGGGCAGTCCAATAGAATATGTCGAACAGACACAGGAACCGACAATGCTCACAGAGAGGGGCAGGAGCCTTCCATGAGATACTTGTGAGTAAGACGAGTGTGGCCCGATGCGAAGACGGGAGAGTGTAGTCTCCCAACCTCGACATTGGTGACAAGAAGGCCAGAAACCTATACTCGGTTTAATAGAATGAAGTTGTTATTCAGCAGGTCAGACCAGCGTTGTTGCCAACGGGTGCGAAGGTGTGTAGCAATGACCGCAAAATAGTCCGTGAAAGGAACACTCTATATGAAACTGGAAGGTCATGTACTGCTGACCGCGCAGTAGTGTCTGCCTGTTCATTGCCCTGTACGTCAACATGACCAGGGACCCAACAAAAAACAATATCTTTATGCTTGCTAAAGATACGGCGTAACCAAAGGTGGATATGAAGAACTAGGGGGTGAGGTGTATCAATTTTACGGATAGCCTGTAAAGCACTAAGGGAGTCTGAAACGACCACAAGTGGTGACACAGGCATAGATGCAAAACGGATAAGTGCCACAAGAATGGCATACAATTCAGCTGTAAATAAGCTAGCGGGATGGAAATAGATGCCCTTGCACGACGTTGTCCGGAAACACTGCTGCGAATCTGACACCGTCAGACGACTTGAACCATCGGTGTACACTGCGATGGCATGGGAATGAGAACGGAAGTGGTCTGGGAAAATAGAGCGAGACGCCGCCATAGGTAGTTGGGCTTTTGGGGCAAGGTAGAGGAATAGAACAGACACGGACAGCAGGAACTTCCCAGGGGATAAAGGAGATGCCACATGAACATATAAAGGTGGTAGCTGAAGGGAAGACAAGAGGAATGTAGATGAAGAGAAAAGGGACGAAGTAAACAGGGGCGACGAACAAATAACCAGCGTCTACTAACATCTGTGACAATCCTATACATGGAAGGATTGGGAGGTCATGAGAGCGAACATAATAGCGAATGCAATGTGCATCACAACGATCAGACAAGGATGGAATGTTCGCTTCTACATAGAAGCCTCAACCGGGGAAGAACGAAATGCACCAAGGCATAAGTGTAATCCCTGGTGATCAATGGGATTAAGGCTGGAAAGAGTAGCAGGAAGGTCGCCGAATATATCTGGTCACCATAATCGAGTTTCGAAACAATTAGGCTGAATGCAGGCGAAGGAGAGTTCTACGATCAGCCCCCATGAAAGATGGCGAGGGTTTTAAGGAGGTTCAGCCGGATGTAAGTTGCCTCAGAGAGGTAACGGAGGTTTCCAGGACAATCGACGGTCAAACAGGAGGCCGAGAAACCTGACTGTATCACGTTCTGGGATACGTGAGTCGTATAGGTACAATGGATGATCAAAGACCACTGAACATCTAGTAAACGTAATTTGATGAGTTTTGCCACTAGAAAATTTAAACCCGTGTGTGGTGGCCCAATCAGAAACCCGGTTGACGGCATGCTGGAGGGAAACTGCAATGAGGTGACAGTCAGCACCTGCACAAGTTATAGCAAAGTCATCTACATAAAGCGATGACCAAATTTTTATGGGAAAACAGATGCCAGATTATTTATAAAGCAGAAAGAGTGTTGTGCTCAGAACACAACCCTGGGGACACCTTCAGCTTGACAAATTCCGGGAGAGCTCATTACCAACCCGGACACGGAAATATCTTTCAGTTAAGAAGGCCTTAAGGAAAATGGTAGATTGCCCGGAGGCCTAAGGAGTGGGCCTGACCAAGATATTTTACCTCCGTTGTGTCATAAGCCTTTCAAGGTCAAAAAAGATGGCGAGAACTGAGTGATTATTAGCAAAGGCATTTCGAATATACGTATCTAAGCGCAGTAAGGGGTCAATGGCAGAACGACCCTTACGAAAGCCATATTGACATCAAACGTCTATTAACTAGACGTTCCATCACCTTGCAAACTGCACTGGTAAGAGCGATGGGACGGTAGAGGGAGGTATCACGTCCCGTAGTACCCGGTTTGCGAAAAGGGAGAACAATAGCAAACTTCCACAGTTGGGGAATAACTCCTTGCGACCTTATAAGATTAAAGAGTCGTAAGAGGACAGTAAGAGCAGACTGATTAAATTCTGTAGCATACGAATATGTATGCCATCTGGCCCAGTTGCCGATGATCGGCAAGCAGAGAGTGTTGCCCCAGTTCTTGAAGGGCAAAAGGCATATTATAAAATTCTTCTCTCAGAGAAGAAAATTTAAGGGCTTTAACTCCAGGCAGACTTAGAAGAAAGGAGCGAGGGGCATAGATGGTGCCCCTGAGAAATGCGGACCAGATGATTACCAATTTCAGTGGCAACGGAGAAGAGGGTGTATATCGACACCGGCAACCTGAAGAACAGGAGCCGGGTCAGGGGAGAATTTACCACCAATTTCCGCACTTTCTTCCAGACTGCACTCATTGAGGAAGCCGAAGTGACAGTAGAAATGTAATCTCGCCAGCAAGTGCGTTTAGCGTCACGTATGACATGGCGAGCAATTGCCTCTTCTGCTTAAAATCAAGGAGTCTCTCTGTGGTTCTGTTATCGATACCGCCCCATGCAGCGCATTTTCAAACGTACTGCCTGAGCACAAGCAGGAGACCACCAAGGCACGCACTTGAGAATGCTTGGCAGAGGTTTGGGGGATGGAAAAGCGAAGCTGCTGTGAAGACGGAGGACGAAATGAGATGTAAAACCTCATCAATGGAGGACGAGGAAGGAACCTCATGAAAGGCAGTAAGATGTGCGTAAAGGTCCCATTTCACCCGGTCAAATTGCAGCATGGGCTACGAGGAGGTGGAGAATGCGAAGGGGACCCAAGGATGATTGGGAAATGATCGCTATTATGTAAGTCCAGGAGGACAGACCCAGGTGAAGTCAAGGGCAGTTGAGGAAAAGCAGATGGAGAGATCGATGAGGAGAAAGAATGAGTTCGAGGATCAAAATGGGTAGGAGTACCCGTATTTAAAACATGGAGGGGGAGAGAAGCAAGAAATGTCTCCAACTGAACGCCATGGGAGTCACAGTGCGACCCTTCCCAGAGAAAATGATGTGCGTTAAAATCGCCAAGTAATAGAAGGGGTGGCGGCAAGGAAGAAACCAGAAAATCAACATCTGGGATAGACAATGCCGGAAGGAGAGATATAAAGAACAGAGTGATACCACTTATTCAAGTGGATACGGGCTGAGGTGTAATGTAGAGAAGAATGAACATAGAGCTGATGGTATGGAACACCAGTGCGTATAAGAAAGCACTTTCGTTAAAGGTTCCATTGGAAAAAGGATCCGATGAATACAACAAATCATAGCCTGAAAAAGGCCGGATAACAGTGGACTGTAATTTGGGTTTTTTGCAAACAGACCCCAACAGGGTAAAACTGGGAGAGCAACACCTGAAGCTCACCCCGGTTACCCCTGAGGCCTCGGATATTCCACTGCAAATAAGCCATGATTTATAGAAAGATAGAAGTCGAAGTTAGAGGTATCATGAACTAGGGTTAGAAAAGTCCACGTGTGGAGGCAGCGGAAGACTCGTAATCAGAAAAGGAGTGGGACGCTGAAGGAGGAGGAGGAACCGAAGGTGGAGCGGTGTCCACCAACCTTTCCAGACTCTGCAATAAATCCCTGCGATAGCTTCCAGATTTTCGGAAGACAAAGATGCAGAATGTGGGACTACATTAGAAATGGAAGGAGAGTGAGCAACCATCGGGGAGACTATAGACTTTACTAAAGTAGAGGGCGAGGAGATAGAAGAGAAACTGTTTGAAGGGGCTTGGGAGGGACAGGAGTGGAAGTGGCCTGGGGAGGGACAGTCAAGGAAGGAACTAGGGAGGGGACAGGGGATGAAGATATTGTATGAGGAGGAGGATGAACCTCCACACACGTTACAGAACTAGTTTGGAGGGAAGAACCCGGCAATGGGGATTTTTGCCGGACTTATGAGAAGAAGGGCGGTGAGACTTAGGTGGTGGATGAGGGCGTGTAGACACAGAACTGTGAGTGAGTAGAGGAAGGGGGTTTGGACAGAAAGGGATGCCGAGGTAGGGACCTCGGAGCCAAGAACAGCAAAATGATTTGAGACAGGGGTGACTGAGGATGTTGTAACCACAGAAGAAGCTGTGGAAGTTGGGACCCCAGAAGTGGGGCGACGTTTAGCAATGCGAGAATAGGAAACACGGGAAGTCTCCTTTGAAGGCGTAGATGAGAGACTGCCATAGCATATGAGAAGCCTTCCCCTCTTTGAGACAACGGATTTCCCGCTCATTCAGGTAAACCTGACAGCGGTGAGAGTACGATGGATGCGCCTCATGACAGTTAAGGCAAGAGGGAGGTAGATTACAAAAGAACTGGCATGGTCGTCGGCACCACAGACTGGGCATTCGGCCATGGACCTACAATATTTCGCTGGGTGACCAAAACGCCAGCAGTTTCTACACTGTTGCGGTGTAGGGGTCACCTTTTGAATTTGCAAATGTTGACCTGCAATGTAAACCGAAGGTGGAAGGTCACGGCAGTCAAATGTTAAACGAGCTATATTGCAAGGATAACGTCTTCGCTTATTGGCATGGAGGACAAAAGTGTCAACTTTAAGGATAGGAGTTTTGGAGCTCAAGCTGCTCCAAAATGTCATCACCACATATCTGGAAATTCCGTTGGACAATAGTGTGGGGTAAAATGACTACCACTACAAGAATTGAGTGAATGATGTTTGTCAATAGTGATAGGAATAGTGATAGGAATAGATACTATTGTCGTAAGGAGAGAAATATCATGAGCTTGGCCAGCATTCTGGACCGTGATGATGTGAGTGCCACTTTGAGAGCATGAAATGAGATATCTTTACCTACATGGCGTAGAAGATCCTACCAATACTATGATCGGAAAGATAGGTATTAGGAGAGGTCAGTCGTAGAGTAAAAAACTTTGTCCATTGAGTAGTGTGAAACAGAGCATTTAAGGGGGGTGTGTGACGAGCTGGTCGTTTCTGAGATGAATGAGCAGGAAGTATCGAGTAGTCATGTAAAGGTCTTGGTCGTTTGGATGAGGGACCAGAGGCGGTCTTATGTGTGACGGGCGGGTAATTTGAAAATTGCTGCACCGTGAAGGGAGAAGCCGGAATCAAGGTCAAAGAATAGAGAAGATCAGACGTATCGAAAGGGTCAGTCGGAACCCCGGTACCTGAAGCAGGTGACGAACCGGCACCAGCAAGAGGCAGGGGTATTAGAGTTGTCCGAAGAGTTGTCCATTAACGAGGTAAGGTCAGAACTAGGTGCGGTATCAAGGGGCCCGGGGGTAGGTTCACGGATTAGGGCATCCATGGTTAGGTTACATCTTTCTTTTTGTTTTTAAGAAAAAAAAAGAAAGAAAATAAAATAAAAATAAAAAAGAATAAAAAGGGGGGAACGTGGAGGAATAGCTCCTAGAGGAATGAAAGGGCATAAATCCCCTCCGCACCCAAGAGGACCTCAACACCCAAGTAGTGCAGATGCTGCATGGAACCCGTGCCATACCCTACCCTTCATGCCAGTAAACCAGCAATCCAGGATAGCAACCTCATATCCATTGAGCTACCTCGGCAGACAAAAAGAGAGGGCGGCCGGATATCTGCCACAAAGCATACCGCTTTCGGCCACCACCCCGAACTAAAAGGTGGCCTCCAGAAATACACTCATCGCCCGAAAGATACCCAAGGCCACCCCCCGGAGACCGGAGAGGGATCGGGACATCCCAGGCGATCCAGATTCCACGGCAAACTACACCACCGCCATGAACCTCAACAGAATGGGATTGAACCACAGTCCCTTCCCCTACCTAGGTACTAGAATGCCTGTGGAGAGAAGCCCCAGGGAAAAAATGGAAAGGAAATAAGGGAGGGATGAGGAGGAAGAGGAGGAGGAAAGGGAAAAGGGAGGATGGGGAAGATGGGAAAGGGGAGGGGGATTGGGTGGAGTAGGTTCGGTCTGAGGAAGAAGACCAAGAGGTCCAATCCTCAGACCGATACCTTTACCGCGACAAGGACCCCCCTTAAAGAGGCAGTGGTGTACAATAGAGTACAGCTTCAATGTACAGTGTAACCAAAGTCTAAGCATGACGATCCATCTATTACGAGAGGCAGAGGCGACTTGCTTCACACCCAGGCTGTCCTGGCTGTCCTGGCTTGAGCAAGTTTTTTGATGCCATGTAATTTCCTAAAGTTCTTTCAGATACCTGGATAATCTTGGAACGTCAACACTATCAGCATAGATTTTTTTTTTTTTGCAATTGTTTTGCTGCTTCCTTTTGGAATGGGGTATATCAGTGGATTAACGGCTGGGATGACTCCTGTGTCCAGCCGTCTCCATAGAATGTTTAAGGCGCAAGATAGCGGTTTCTTGTAGTTCTTGATAAAGTTAGGGTTTAACGAGTTTGAGCCTGAGGCTGTGTGCATGGATATGATATCAGTGTCTTCTTTGAAATGAAGTGGAATTAGGATTATGTCAAAATTGTGGAGATGTCAGCAGACTTTTGAGTCTCATCCATGAAAAGCTCATCTGGATTGTAAGTTTTTAAATGGAGTAAATTTCATCTCCTTTATGCGAAGGCTTGATACTAGACGTGCTTTTGCCGCTTCGTTCTGTACCAGAGCTTCATTATTTGTGAATATAAGGTCAAGTGAATTTTTTAGTCTTTAGCTATATTCCTTACCGACTGAAGTCAAATTTATCACATTCTTAATAAATATGTTTGTGAGTCAGCTGTACTGAAATTGATCCAGGAAGATCCTCTTTTTTACCTGCTATTGTCTTTCACTTTAGATGTCATTTGTTAACATCACCAAACTGGATATTAGGCTCTAGTTTTGTAAGATTTGAAGAGACTTCGATTTCCAGTTCCTGATCTTTTAACAGCTGGGAAGTTGAATCTGGTGGTTTACTGACAAGTACAATAACCAGAATCTGATTATCCGGTTATTCTGCCCTTCTTCGACTAGTACAGTTTTCAGTATATTAGTCATAAGAAAAAATAAAACAGTTCACATTATGGTATCTCACTTAAAAGCCTCCAACAATTGCAGATATGATGGTACTATACGTACCAACTCACTTTGTCACTGGACATTTTACTGTGTAGTGATTAGGATCACGTGTAGGCTGTCTGGGTTCTGAACATTTATATACCTAGCAAGGCATCCATCCAGTGAGATTTATATCATTTATTTCATCCAGTGTGATTTATATCATTGACCTAACACAAACAGCTGACAGCCAGATCAGTAAATGATTTCCTTAAAGATAATGTTAACAACTGGGGATATGAAGTTTGGATAATATATTACTAAATTAAAACTGGATCAAGCAAAAGATCATCAGATTTTGTATAAACGAAGTAGTTACGGAATTATTTTTGAACTGCAGATATAAGCATTAAATATATACTAATTCAAACAACACAATTTTAATCTATGTATAAATTAAGTACATATTCCGATTTTTCTGAATTTGTTTCTACATTTGCAAATACATCTATGTATTTGGTAACATCCCAGTCCAGGAGAGTGGACAGTGTCCAGGAGAGTAGACAGACAGTGTCCAGGGGGAGTAGACAGACTGTCCAGGGGGAGTAGACAGACAGTGTCCAGGGGGAGTAGACAGACAGTGTCCAGGAGAGTAGACAGTGTCCAGGGGGAGAAGACAGTGTCCAGGAGAGTAGACAGACAGTGTCCAGGAGAGAGAAGAAAGGGGCCCGGGGGGGTAGACAGACAGTGTCCAGGATAGTAGAAGGGGGCCAGGGGGAGGGGGACAGACTGTCCAGGAGAGGAAAAAGGGGCCCGGGGAAAGAGACAGACAGTGTCCAGGAGAGAGGGGAATGTCCCCGGGGAGTAGACAGACAGTGTCCAGAAGAGGAAGACAGGGGAAAAGGGGTAGACAGACAGTGTCCAGGAGAGTAGACAGACAGTGTCCAAAAGAGAGGGCAATGTCCAGGGAGAGAAAAAGTGTCCAGGAGAGTAGACAGAGGGGGGTCCAGGGGGGTAGACAGACAGAGTCCAGGAGAGTAGACAGACATTGTCCAGGGAGAGACAGGGCCAGGGGGGGGGACAGGTCCAGGGAGAGAAGACAGTGTCCAGGGGAAAAGGGTGAAGAAAGGGGCCCGGGAGAGGGGAGACAGTGTCCAGGAAAGAAGACTAAGAGATTACTAATTCCCCAAAACCTTGTGAAGTAAGACCAATGAGGTGGAAAAATTGAAGCCGTTCACGACAACCCTACTAAATTTTTTTAAAAGCAGCTGATATAGATCATAAAAATCCAGGGGGGGAAAACCCCACGCCATAAAAAAAAACCCCAAAATTTTTTAAAAAAAATAAAAAAATTTCTCAGATTTATAAATAACTTTTAAAAAATATTATTTTGTAAATGCTATGCCAGCAGCTATTTGTTTAATTTAATTTTCATTAAGATTTTCTTACTTTTTAAATGGATGTATAATAAACGGTTTTCGTATACATTTTCACTCTCAGTTTAACTCTTTTTGGAGGTTTAATTCTGTTCGTTTAGTTTTTCAGAGAATGGCGGAGCCAGACTCATTACGTCTTATATATTGGGGAAAATTCGCAGAAAATTAAGTCATCTTGCTTAAGATTGCTAAGATTTACTGTGCTAAGATTATTCGTTTTATTGTGTTAATATTGTTAAAATTCACTTATGTTTTCTGTGTGTTGG
>WNWK01048926.1:0-13373 GCA_009830355.1 Cherax destructor | reverse complement strand
TGGAAAATACCAGGAGATGAGGAAATTCCAAATGGTAATCTCTTATATTTAAAAAGTCCCTGTGGGTATTAATTACTAAAAGTTGTTGGCTCCTCTCATCTACAGGTATCTGTAAATAAGCATCCTTTAAATCTAATTTTGTAAATATTTTACCTTTACCCACTACAGACAATAATTCCTCAATCCTGGGTAAAGGATATCTTTCACAATGAATTTGTTGATTTACATATTTAAAATCCCCACAAATTCTCATAGACTTAGAGTCAGCCTTTAGTACTGGCAGAATAGGTACAGACCATTCACTATGCAATATAGGCTCAATAATGCCCTTCTGCACTAGTTTTTCTAATTCTTCCTCGGTCATCTCTTTGTGAAAAAATGGTACTGGCCTTGCTTTCAAGAACTTAGGGACAGCATCACTTTTCACATGAATTTGTGTCACGATGCTGGAGATAGGTTTACTAGAATCTACCCTAAAATTATCTAACATTTCTTTAGCACTGTCTAGTTTGTTAATTTTGGTAAATTCATCCAATCCAGCAAGGTAAATCCCTATCTTTTTCATGAGGTCTTTCCCACATAAGTTACTATTATTGGATTTCACTACATAAAACACTTGTGACACCTCTAATTTATTATATCTTACCAGCAAAACCACCTGTCCCAGAAGGTTTACTTTCCAATTATCATATGCAGTTACCCTCCTAGAACATGGTTCAATGTGCCCCTTTACTGCCTCTACCCAGTCTTTGGATAAAGTCGAGATGGACGCCCCACTGTCAATCTCAAAAGGTATTGTGTGATTGTTAATGATAAACCCATATTTCTCTGCCTCCATGGACAACACTCTATCCTCTAAGACTTAGAAGAAATGTACAAGGGGCATAGATGGAGCCCCTGAGAAATGCGAACCAGAGGATTACCAATTTTAGTGGCAACACAATAGGGTGTGCTATATCGACACTGGCAACCTGAAGAACAGGAGCCAGGTCGGGGGAGAATTTACCACTCAATTTCTGCACTTCCAGACTGCACGCATCGAGGAAGCTGAAGTGACTGTGGAAATGTAATCCCGCCAGCAAGTGCGTTTAGCATCGTGTATGACTTGATGAGCAATTGCTCTCCTCTGCTTAAAATCAAGGAGTCTCTCTGTGGTTCTGTTATACCGGTACCTGCCCCACGCAGTGTGTTTCAAACGTACTGCCCGAGCACAAACAGGAGACCACCAAGGCACGCACTTCTGAGAATGCTTGCCCAAGGTTTGGGGGATAGAATGCGAAGCTGCTGTGAAGACGGAGGACGAAAAGAGATGTAAAACCTCATCAATGGAGGACGAAGAAGGGAACCTCATGAAAGGCAGTAAGATGTGCATAAAGGTCCCATTTCCCTTGGTTAAATTGCCAGCGTGGGCTACGAGGAGGTGGAGAATACGAAGGGGACTTAAGGATGATTGGAAAATGATCGCTGTCATGTAAGTCCTTGAGGACAGACCAGGTGAAGTCGAGGACAGTTGAGGAAGAGCAGATGGAGAGATCGATGCAAGAGAAAGAATGAGTTCAAGGATCAAAATGGGTAGGAGTACCCGTATTTAAAACATGGAGGGGAAGAGAAGCAAGAAATGCCTCCAACTGAATGCCACGGGAGTCACAGTGCAACCCTTCCCAGAGAAAATGGTGTGCATTAAAATCGCCAAGTAACAGAAGGGGTGGTGGCAAGGAAGAAACCAGAAAATCAACATCTGGGATAGACAATGCTCGCGAAGGGGAGAGATATAAAGAACAGAGTGTATACCACTTATTCAAGTGGATACAGGCTGCAGTGTAATGTAGAGAAGAATGCACATAGAGCTGATGGTATGGAATACCAGTGCGTATAAGAGCACTTTCATTAAAGGTTCCATCGGAAAAATAATCTGATGAATATAACAAATCATAGCCCGAAAAGGACCAGATAACAGCGGATTGTAATTTGGGTTCTTGCAAACAGACCCCAACAGGGAAAAACTGGGAGAGCAACACCTGAAGCTCACCCCGGTTACCCCTGAGGCCCCGGATATTCCACTTAGCTTCCAGTGTTTCGGAAGACAAAGATGCAGAATGTGGGACTACATTAGAAATGGAAGGAGGAGGGTGAGCAACCATCGGGGAGACTATAGACTGTACTAAAGTAGAGGGAGAGGAGATGGAAGAGGACACTGTCGAAAAGGCTTGGGAGGGGACAGGAGTGGAAGCGACCTGGGGAGGGGCAGTCAAGGAAGGAACTTGGGAGGGGACAGGGGATGAAGATATTGAACGAGGAGGAGGATGAACCTCAACACATGTTTCAGAACTAGTTGGAGGTGAAGAACCTGGCAATGGGGATTTTTTGCCGGACTTATGAGAAGAAGGGGGGCGGTGAGGATTAGGTGGTGGACGAGGGCATGTAGACACAGAACGGTGTGAGTGAGTAGAGGAAGGGGTGAGGACAGTATGGGATGCCGAGGTAGGGACCTCGGAGCCAAGAAGAGCAAAGGAATTCGAGACAGGGGTGACTGAGGAAAGGGCGACCACAGAGGAAGCCGCGAAAGTTGGGACCCCAGAAGTGGGGGGACGTTTAGCAATGCGAGAATAGGAAATACAGAGATGTCTCCCTTGAAGGCATATGTGGAAACTTTTTTGAGTCGCTCAAGTTCCACAGGGTAAGTGAGCCGTATGGAGCCTTAAACATACCACGGATAGGTCCTCTGAGTTCATGAACCCACACACCCACCCAAACAAACACAGTAGTTGGCGGAGGTAGAGAGATTACACATGTTAATTGATAGATTTACTCTCCTAGGAAGGTCTAGGTAAGTTTGTACACTTAGTAACTAATAGTAGGACTATGTAGGCAACTTTATATATTAATAATGTAGTTCTAGCACCTTAACATAGGTAGATTTAAGCCTCAATAGGCGAACATTAGGTTATGTTAGCTAAGGATAACTGGCAGCTCCACACTTGAATTGAGGCAGGAGAGATGCTAGTCCTTTCTTCTTGGACTGGACACCATGGTGTTAACAGGGTACTAAGAGCTAGAGCTCGGTGCCCCACGTGTCTTCAAAATACTTGCCTGGGAACCAAGAATCACAGAGGCTTCCCGACGTTCTGTGGATATTCGTCTCTGGCCCAGGCCCCCACAGTAAGACAATTCCTTGCATTTCTGTTAGTATAGCTGGCCGGCGATATTCAAATTCAAATTCAAATTCAAATTCTTTATTTCTAGTAATATACAAAGTGGGGTGTACTTATAATTATACATTTTATGAAGTAGATATTACAAGATGGCCAATAATATGCCTAGGTATGCCTAGGCTTTTCAGGCAGTCTTATGATAAGTCTTACTCAATAGTGACACAAAGATTATACTTATAGTAAGGTAAGGTAATTGTAGTGATTAACTAGGTTTACAAAATTGAGGTACTGAAATTTAAACATTTAAGAATTTAACAATTAGTTTATATATTAATGGTAAAGGTGATGTAATGGCATAATACAGTTTCTATAGTGGAGTGTCTTAGGCAAACTTATGACTAGCTTAAGAATTATGAAGTAAGGTGGGGTTATTTGAGCTGTGGGTTATAAGCGGGCGAACGCCCACTATAAGGTAATCATTGTAGGCAATCCCCCTTAAGTATTAGTCTAGAAGCTAGTGTCACTTACTGCATATATGTAACTTAGGGGATATCCTTTGAAACCAGGGAACTCTGAGATGCAGGCAGAACACTAATACAACTTGAATTCTTGCAGATTAAGGTCTTTCCCTACACATGGTGTTTGGAGGGGGTTATAGCTTAGGGAGATTGGAAGACTAGGAGACATTTCTACTCCATCAAGTAAGTTAAACCCTTTTTTAGTCATGCATGTAGGTGGGGGATTCTTTCAGCTGCAGTCAGCTAGAAATTCTGTCTCACAAGCCACTTGTAAGTCTGAGAGGAGCGTCTCAGATTGTCGGTGTCAACAGTGCTTGCCAGGGGGCAGCTTACAAGGAGGCAGTCCAAAGACAAATTTCTATTGCATAGATGAGAGATGGCCATAGCATATGAGAAGCCTTCTGCCTCTTTGAGACAACGGATTTCCCACTCATTTAGGTAAACCTGATAACAGTGAGAGTACGATGGATGCGCCTCATGACAGTTAAGGCAAGAGGGAGGTAGATTACAAGAAGGACTGTCATGGTCGTCGGCACCACAGACTGGGCATTCGGCCATGGACCTGCAATATTTTGCTGGATGACCAAAATGCCAGCAGTTTCTACACTGTTGCGGTGTAGGGGTCACCTTTCAAACTTGTAACCAGTGACCTGCAATGAAGACCGAAGGTGGAAGTTCAAGGTTCAAGGCAGTCAAATGTTAAACGAGTTATATTGCAAGGATAACGTCTTCGCTTATGGGCAGGGAGGACAAAAGTGTCAACTTTGAGGATAGGGAGTTCTTGGAGCTCAAGCTGCTCCAGAATGTCATCACCACATGTCTGGAAATTCTGTTGGACAATGGTGTGGGGTAAAATGACAGTACCACTACAATTATTATAATCAAAAGAAGCGCTAAGCCACATGGGTTATACAGCAGTACCACTACAAGAATTGAGAGAATGATGTTTGTCAATAGTGATAGGAATAGTATCTATGGTCGTAAGGAGAGAAATATCGCGAGCTTTGCCAGCATTCTGGACCTTGATGATGCGAGTGCCGCTCTTGAGAGCGTGAAATGAGATAGCTTTACCTATATGGCGTAGGAGAGCACTACCAATACTATAATCGGAAAGATAGGTAGTTGGAGTAGTCGGTCTTAGAATAAAAAACTTTGTCCATTGAGTAGTGTGAAACAAAATGTTTAAGGGGAGTGCGTGACGAGCTGGTCGTTTCTGAGATGAATGAGAAGGAAGTGTCGAATCATCATGTAAGGGTCTTGGTCGTTTGGATGTGGGATCGGAGGTGGTCCAACGTATGACAGGCGAGCAATCCGAAAATTGCCGCACTGTAGAGGGAGAAGCTGGAATCAAGGTCAGAGAAGAGTGAAGGTCAGACGTGTCAAAAGAGTCGGTCGGAACCCTGGTACCTGAAGTAGGTGACGAACTGACACCAGCAAGAGGTACGGGGGTATTTAAGGTGTCCGAAGAGTTGTCCATTAACGAGGTAGGGTTAGAACTGGGTGCGGTATCAGGAAGGGGCCCGGGGGTAGTAGGTTCATGGATTGGGTAGTCCATGGTTAGGTTACTTCTTTCTTTTTGTTTTTAATAAAAAAAAGAAGAAAATAAAATAAAAAGAAAAAAAAGGGGGAACATGGAGGAATAGCTCCTAGGAGGAATGAAAGGGGCGTAAATCCCCCTCCACGCCCAAGAGGACCTCAACACCGCAAGTAGTGCAGATGCTGCATGGAACCCGTGCCATACCCTACCCTTCATGCCAGTAAACCAGCAATCCGGGATAGCAACCTCACATCCACCGAGCCACCTTGGCGGACAAAAGAAAGGGTGGCCGGATACCCGCCACAAAGCATACCTCCTTCGGCCACCACCCCCAGAATCCGAAAGGTGGCCTCCAGAGATACACCAGTCGCCCAAAAGATACCCAAAGCCACCTCTCCGGAGACCGGAGAGGGATCGGGACATCCCCAGGCAATCCAGATTCCACGGCAAACTACACCACCGCCAAGAACCTCAACAGAATGGGACGGACTACGGTACCCTTCCCCCTACCTAGGAACCAGAATGCCTGTAGAGTGAAGCTCACAGAGTAAAAATGGGGAGGGAATAAGGGAGGGATGAGGAGGAGGAAAGGAAAAAAGGGAGGATAGGGAAGGGGGGATTGGTGGGTAATTAAGTTCGGTCTGAGGAAGAAGACCAAGAGGTCCAATTCCTCAGACCGATAGCCTCTTTACCTCATCAAGGAGCCCCCTTAAAGAGGGAAGGATGGGGAGAAAAGGGAAAGGAGGGATGACGAGGATGGTATAGGGAAGGGAGGAGTGGGGTAATTAGTTTCGTTGTGAGGAAGACCAAAGGTCAAATTTCTCAGACCAATAGCCTCTTTAAAGAGGTCTACACATGTGAAGGGTGGCCATTACCACCAGAGATCTAGCACTGCAACTGTCTGATACTACAAACTCACAGTGCCTCCTGTGTGGTATAGATGTATGTAGTATTATTTCAGATTAACCAAAATGGGGCGGCAGGTTCTGTTCTGAATTTCATGTCTGAAAGGGATTCATGAAACTACCCAGTCATGAAACCTACATACAGACACTCTATTCTACACACTGGCTGCCCTTCAAGAGGGAGCTGGACACATAGGTAAAGTCAGTACCCAATCAGCCGGGCTGTTGTTCGTATGTTAGACAACATGCAGCCAGCCAGCAGTAACAGCCTGGTTGATCAGGCCGATCCACTGGGAGGCCTGGTCAAGGACTGAGCTGCAGGCGCATTGACCCCAGGAACACTCTCCAAGCAGACACCCATACAGGCATGTCTCCTGACCAGAGAACCAGGTGCTAAAGGTTTAACAATTAAACGGACACAGTCATTATACCAGTACCTCAGTTCACCCAGCCAATAGCAAAGAAGACTGCCAGAGCCGTGAAGAGATGTGGTACACTCGAGGAATAAACTTTCGTAGACTTTTCTTCGCTGCTGGTCACTCGTGGTTTTCCATGTATTCTGCTAGCCTTTGCTGCACTACCTGGAGTCTACCTGGAGAGAATTCCAGGGGTCAACGCCCCCGCGGCCCGGTCTGTGACAAGGCCTCCTGTTGGACCAGAGCCTGATCAACCAGGCTATTACTGCTGGCCGCCGCAGTCCAACGTCGAACCACAGCCCGGCTGATCAGGTACCGACTTGAGGTGCCTGTCCAGTGCCTGCTTGAAGACAGCCAGGGGCTTGTTGTTAATCCCCCTGATGTATGCTGGGAGGCAGTTGAACAATCTTGGGCCCCTCACACTTATTGTGTTGTCCCTCAACGGGGATGTTACATCGCCTGCCGAGTCTTTTGCTTTCGTACGGAGTGATTTTTGTGTGCAAGTTTGGTACTAAGCCCTCGAGAATTTTCCATGTGTATATAATAATGTATCTCTCCCGCCTGCGTTCTAGAGAGTACAGGTTTAGGAACTTCAAGCGTTCCCAGTAGTTGAGGTGGTTTATCGCACTTATGCGTGCGGTGAAGGTTCTCTGCACATTTTCAAGGTCAGCAATTTCACCCGCCTTGAAAGGTGCAGTTAGTGTGCAGCAATATTCCAGCCTAGATAGAACAAGCGATCTGTAAAGTGTCAACATGGGCTTGGCATCCCTGGCTTTGAAGGTTCTCATTATCCATGCTGTCATTTTTCGAGCAGATGCAATTGCTACATTGTTATGGTCCTTGAAAGTGAGATCCTCTGACACGATCACTCCCAGGTCTTTGACATTAGTTTTTCGCTCTATTGTGTGGTTGAAATTAGTTTTGTACTCCGATGAGATTTTAATTTCTTCACGTTTCCTGTATCTGAGTAATTGAAATTTCTCATCATTGAACTTCATATTGTTTTCTGCAGCCCATTTAAAGATTTGGTTTATGTCTGCTTGGAGTCTTGCAGTGTCTTCAACGGTGAACACTGTCATACAGATTTGGGTGTCATCTGCAAAGGAAGACACAGCACTGTGGCTTATATCCCTGTCAATGTCTGATATGAGGATGAGGAATAGGATGGGAGCAAGTACTGTGCCTTGTGGAACAGAGCTTTTCACAGTAGCTGCCTCAGACTTTACTCTGTTGACTACTACTCTTTGTGTTCTACGTGTTAGGAAATTATAGATCCATCTACCAACTTTTCCTGTTATTCCTTTATCACGCATTTTGTGTGCTATTACACCATGGTCACACTTGTCAAAGGCTTTTGCAAAGTCTGTGTATATAACATCTGCATTCTGTTTATCTTCTAGAGCATCCAGGACCTTGTTGTAGTGGTCCAGTAGTTGGGACAGACAGGAGCGGCCTGCTCTAAACCCATGCTGTCCTGGGTTGTGCAATTGATGGGTATCAAGATGGGTGGCGATCTTGCTTCTTAGAACCCTTTCAAAGATTTTTATGATATGGGACGTTAGCGCAATTGGTCTGTAGTTCTTTGCTATTGCTTTACTGCCCCCTTTGTGGAGCGGGGCTATGTCTGTTGTTTTTAGTAGCTGCGGGACGATCCCAGTGTCCATGCTCCCTCTCCATACGATGTTAAAAGCATTTGATAGGGGTTTCTTGCAGTTCTTGATGAACACGGAGTTCCATGAGTCTGGGCCTGGAGCGGAGTGCATGGGCATGTCATTTATTGCCTTTTCGAAGTCATTTGGCGTCGTGATGATGTCAGAAAGGCATGCGTCTGTCAAGTTCTGTGGCACTCTCATAAAAAAATCATTTAGGTTTTCGATTTTCAGTCTGGTTAGTGGCTCGCTAAAGACTGAGTCATACTGGGATTTAAGTAACTCACTCATTTCCTTGCTGTCATCTGTGTAGGACCCATCCCGTTTAAGTAGGGGCCTAATACTGGTTGTTGTTCTCGACTTTGATTTTGCATAGGAAAAGAAATACTTAGGGTTTCTTTCAATTTCATTTATGGCTCTTAGTTCTTCCCGTGTCTCTTGATTCCTTTAAGATTCCTTTAGTTTTAATTCGATGTTTGCTATTTCTCTGACTAGTGTCTCCCTACGTATTTCAGAGATATTGGCCTCCTGTAGCCGCTCCGTTATTCCGTGCCTTCGCCTGTATAGGAGCGCCTCTCTTTCTAGTTTGCATCTTCTCCTCCTTTTCCTTAAGGGAATTTGCCTTGAGCAAACCTCAAGTACCACAGAGTTAATTTGTTCTAGACATAGGTTGGGATCCGTGATGCTTAGGCAATCTTCCCAGTATGCTTGTGTTGGGTCTTATTGTACACAGTATAAATACCATACACAGGCTTTAACATTCTGTAAATGCCAGGGAAGGAAATATAATTCAGTAATTCTCTGCTGTCTTTTGCTTGTTCCTAAGTAGTAATTGCATTACGGCCAGGTGTGCAAGCCATATCTACACCTGTGTGTGTATACGTTGCACTTATGAATTTGGAAAAGGCATATGATAGGGTGAATAGGAGCAATAGGACAGATGTTGCAAGCAGAGAAATAGCAAACATCAAACTAAAGCTAAAGGAATCTTACAAGAGCCAAGAAACGCAGGAAGAACTAAAACCATAAATGAAATGAAAGAAACCAATGCATTTTTTTCTTATGCAAATAAAAGTCGAGAACAACATCCAGTATTGGGTCCCTACTTAAATGAGACGAGTCCTAAACAGATGACAGCAAGGAAATGAGTGAGCTACTCAAGCCCCAATATGACTCGGTTTTTAGCGAGACGCTAACCAGACAAAGTCGAAGACCTAAATGAATTTTTTATGAGAGGACAGAATTGGTAGACACACACCTATCTGATATTATCCTGACACCAAATGACTTCGAATAGGGATAAATGACATGTCCATGCACTCTGCCTCAATTATTATTATTATAATCAAGGGGGAAGCGCTAAACCCGTAGAATTATACAGCACCTGTGGGGGGATGTGGAAGGTATTCAGGCTTAATTCAGGGAACTGGAGCACAGATTCAATTCCCTAGATCTAAAGCCCCTCACCAGCGTCAAGGAACCTTCCTTGAGGGGTCACTCTGCCTCAAGCCCAGACTCATGGAACTCTGTGTTGGAAAAATAAACACATAATCAGTATAATGTGATCCTTTATTGACAACGTTTCGCCCACGCAGTGGGCTTTATCGAGTCACAGACAGATCTACCTGGAAAATGAGCAACATGGAGATATATATAGGGTACAGTCAGGTGGAGAATGCTGGGTCAGGTGGAGAAAGCTGCATGTGAGTCTTAAAAGAAGTGTGATAGTTAAAAACATAGTGTGACTTAAAGGACCTGCAGTGTACCATTCTTGAGTTCTAGGTGGGATAGCGTTGAAGAAGTTTCTTGGCAATAGGTTCAGCTATGTTGTAGAAGCCGTTGTTCTGGTTGAAGTTGTTGGATATAGAGATGAGTGATGATTCCAGGATTCTTCGGTATTGCGTGTTGTCTTTCTACACAAACTCTGTGTTCATCAAGAACTGCAAGAAGCCCCTATCAAATGCTTTTAACATCTTATGGAGAGGGAGCATGGACACTGGGGTCGTCCCACAGCTACTAAAACCAAAAGACATGGTCCCACTCCACAAAGGGGGCAGTTAAGCAATAGCAAAGAACTACAAGGGTTCTAAGAAGCAAGATCACCACCCATCTAGATACCCATCAGTTACACAACCCAGGGCAGCATGGGTTTAGAGCAGGTCGCTCCTGTCTATCCCAACTACTGGACCACTATGACAAGGTCCTGGATGCTCTAGAAGACAAACAGAATGCAGATGTAATATATACAGATTTTGCAAAAGCCTTTGACAAGTGTGACCATGGTGTAATAGCGAACAAAATGCGTGATAAAGGAATAACAGGAAAAGTTGGTAGATGGATCCATAATTTCCTAACAAACAGAACACAAAGAGTAGTAGTCAACTGAGTAAAGTCTGAGGCAGCTATGGTGAAAAGCTCTGTTCCACAAGGCACAGTACTCGCTCCCATCTTGTTCCTCATCCTCATATCTGACATAGACAGGGATATAAGCCACAGTGCCGTGTCTTCCTTTGCAGATGACACCCGAATATGCATGACAATGTCTTCCATTGAAGACACTGCAAGACTCAAGCAGACATCAACCAAATCTTTAAATGGGCCACAGAAAACAATATGAAGTTCAATGATGAGAAATTTCAATTACTCTGATATGGAAAACATGAAATTAAAACTTCATCCTTGTATAAAACAAATTCCAACCACACAATAGAGCTAAAAACTAATGTCAAAGACCTGGGAGTGATCATATCAGAGGATTTCACCTTCAAAGACCATAACATTGTATCAATCGCATGTGCTAGAAAAATGACAGGATGGATAATGAGAACCTTCAAAACCAGAGATGCCAAGCACATGATGACACTATTCAGGTCGCTTCTTCTAACAGCACCTTTCAAGGCAGGTGAAATTGCTGACATAGAAAAGTACAGAGAACCTTCATGGCACGCATAACAGGATAAAACACCTAAATTACTGGGAACGCTTGAAGTTCCTTAACCTGTACTCCATAGAATGCAGGTGGGAGAGATACATGATTATATACACATGGAAAATCCTAGAGGGATTAGTACCAAAATTGCACACGAAAATCACCTATGAAAGCAAAAAACTAAGCAGATGATGCAACATATCCCCAATAAAAGCAAGGTGCCACTAGCACGATAAGAGACAACACAATAAGTGTTAGGGCCCAAGACTGTTCAACTGCCTCCCAGCATACATAAGGGATTACCAATATTATTATTATAATCAAATAGAAGCGCTAAACCAAGGGATTACCAATATTATTATTATTATAATCAAATAGAAGCTAAACCACAGGGTTATACAGCAAGGGATTACCAATAGACCGGTCCTATATCCTATATCTAAAACCATACAGTCCACTTAAAATTAATCATACCATAATTATTAGTATTATCTACTCAGATTTATTTACACTGGTCTAGAGCGTCAGTGGGTTCAGAGGGTGTGAAATTATCGAAGGGAGCCATCTCAGTGACCAGGGTGGCTCAAGTTTTCCCACATACCTCAAGGGAGTGACTGCGGTAAAATTATACTTGTCGGTCATCCCCCCGGGAGATTGTTTGTTGAAAGTGGCGATGACCCAGATAGACAATCTCTTTTAAATTTCCCCCACAGTCGTCTTCGCTTTGCGGCCCTTTTTTACCTTCCCTTCGCTGATGGCCCCCTTTTAATTTAAGACTCTCTCATTGACACAGCAACTGATTTCTACACAAACTCTGAAGATGACTCTAGCATTGAAGATGACTCTAAGATTTTGAAAGGAAAAAAGGAAAAAAAAAAGAAGGGACTTTCCCTTGTTTTAAAAAAAGACAGTTGGTTTTTGGAAAAAGTGGGGTGATAAACAGAAGAGTTTTTCTCCTTCAGGTCACCCAAACTCAGTGGGAGACAGCTGGTGTGTTAAAATAATAATAGTCAAAAAAATAATAATGAATGTATATGATATGAGGTCAATTAAAAAATGAAGTTATTTTAAATCCTTTATTATGCACCCTATACCCACCCTGTAGGCGTATCAAAAAGTTCGAGGTACATAATGGGTCCAGGGACTGGCCGAAAATTTTATAGCTAAAAAGTTACAAAGACAATGAACATTCACACGTCTCCCCCAATCACAATTGCCATGAGTTATTAATGCACATATATCACTTTTTTTAAAGTAAGCAAAGTCGGGTTTTTTTCCAAATTTTTTTTATTTCCCATTGGATAAAATACGACATATCTTGAGCATTTCTGAGTTTTCTCTGAATTCATTAATTTTACGATTCCCGTACATAATGATGAAAGGTGTAACAATAGCCCATCAGGCAAAGTTTACATTTCGTTTGGTCTACATCTGGGGTGGTGTTAAACCGAAAAAACTTGTAACCAAGCCGGAGCCAGGGCGTATTGACATTCAAGAGTCTGCTTATTTTGTTGGATGCCCAAAAAATGCGGCTCCTACGTAGAATATATGATGGACTGACTGGGTCAATCCCCTCAGTCTTAAATCAATAAAGTTCAGTTGAAATTCTTTACATATTTGTTTCAAAATGTAACTAACAACAAAAATTTTAAACTACTCTCTCTTTGAAAGCAAAAAATAGCCAATTCATCATTTTATCATGCATCGAAGCCAATATAATGGAATCCCGGAAGGTGCACCCTTTACTTCCTGTTTAAAACCCACCATACCTTTCTCTGGCCAAATAAATTTAAAAAAATTTTTTCAGAAAAATTTCAAAATACGTTCTGGGGAAAAGTAAAAAAAAGTTAGATGGGTGAACCCACTTAAATAAAGGAAGAACATGTCAATTTATAAGCATTAAATGCCCCAAAACCACCCTTAACAAATAAAAAAATTTAAATAACATAACCCCCGAGCTTTAAAATTTGCACCCAAAATTCCCAAACCCAAAAAAAATGGGGCCACAGGATGGCAGAATCCGGACCTCATCTTCACTAAAAATTCAATACAAAAAGTCATCATACAAAAAAGATAACTCAGCCCCTAATAGGGGTCCAGACTCTGGGGGGCCCCCGTCAAAAATTGATCAGTCCGGGGGGCCTTCCCAATTTTTAAAACAAAAACATAAGGTGGGCCAAGTAAACCCCTAAATGATATAAACTGGGAAGATCCTAAACTCCGGATCCCAACCTTTTTGAAAAAATTAAATCTTGGCACGAGGGTTT
>WNWK01048925.1:0-13374 GCA_009830355.1 Cherax destructor | reverse complement strand
AAACTCATTGGAATAGTTTGAAATTAGTAAAAATATATAATTGAAATAGTTTGAAATTAGTAAAAATATATAATTTATGAATTTAAAAATTTTACTTTTATTTTCAGAGTGGATTCATAGCAATAATAATATAGTAGTGAACACCTATGCATTGTGGCCAAGGAAAGAGAAAACCAAATCAAAACTTCAATTAACATCAAGGAATCTACATTGCACCACCATTACCGTAGCATCTACATAATATCACCCTGTAATTTGAATAACAATACCTACGTAGTATAAAATGAAATTGAAAGAAACATTAAAATGTGTGTAATAAACAATGCAACACATCCTGATATAAACCAGAAACATTAACTCTTAAATATTTGGGGGGTACTGAAAATAGGACCTTCCAAAAGACAAAATTGGCTGTTGCTGTTTGAAAATCTTACCATTAACTATTACAAGACCTATTTTACTTAATAATGATAATTACAGACTTTTGAGTTGAGTGAATAACAAAAATTAATTTTTTTTTTCTAGTTCATACTCAGTATTTAACTGTCTCCTCTTGAGATGATAGTAAAAATTGACTATAATTATTATTATTGCCAACATCCATCCTACCACTAAGAATATAACAATAACAGTCTGGTCACAGGTATCTCCTAGTGATGATGTCTTTTTGATAATTGGAAAAAAATTACAATTATTGCATTTAATCCATTCCATAATGGCATTGCTTGAGATTTCCAAACTGTAAATTCGAAAAATTCCTTGTGAGATGTTCTTAAATGATTCTAAGATTTCAACAACAGAAACACGTCTATATTCATCTGTATTGGACCAAACATAATCATATTTGATGACAGGTAATTGATCAGTGTCCCACACATTTACAACATATGTAATAGTCCCCTGAGTTTCCTCCATATCCATCTTATACCAGAAACAGGAATTATCTGAAAATGAATTGAAGGTGACTGTTTTCTCTCTGATCAAAGACTCACAACAGTTTATATCAAATTCAGTTTCTGATGTGGTAAATTCAGTTGATGTAGTTTCATTTACATCAGATTCAGTTTCTGATGTGGTAAATTCAGTTGTGGTTTCATTTACATCAAATTCAGTTTCTGATGTGGTTTCTAAATGATGTATCATATTCAGAATTAGTATTCCCACCATCACTGTCCAAAGAGGAGGTAACTTCAACTGCATGGTTATGATGAATTGTTTGATTTATAATAGGTGTCTATGGATAAACAGGTACTGTTGTTGTTTGGAAATGGAACCCACTCATCTGTGAAAAAAAATGTGATCAGTATTTTTTTAATTTTCACTTATCCAAAGTCAATACACAAATTCACTACACAAATTAAGTTCTACTACTTCATTAGTCCATTTTTTAGATGACCACTTACATTTCACTCACACTACCCTCAGACATTCACACTAAACTTTCTGGTGGTGTGTTGGCTGTTATTATACTAACATGAAAACAGGAAGTGCCTTCCGGTGTTGGGAGATATTGAAGACAAAGTTAGGTAAATTTTGGAGAGAGATTTTTTAATTTAAGATTTTAATATTTTTCTATCTTTTAACAATGCTCCACACCGGATAATACATCCTGGTGGTAGTAGAAAATGAAATTTAAGATTTTTCTATCTCCCAACACGGGAAGGTGCATCCTGTTGTTGTTTTTAAACATCTCAAGGACCCTCACTCTACACCGTTCTGACCGACCGCAGTTGCCATGCAGTGTATTTCAAAAGAAAAAAAAATGACAATTTTAGGGTAAAAAAAACTGACGAATTGTCAACAATCCTTTTTGCTGATACCAAGAATAAAAAAAATACTTTTTTATATAAACAGACAGAAATTTTCGATTTTTTTTATACATTGAAAGACATTACTTTCTTTTGTACTTTTCTTAAATTTGGGATAAGGAATAAATATTTTAATATTTTATTTATTTATAAAGGTTACTACAATTTGAATTTAAATTTATGAAGTATATGTACCTTATTTATTTAACTTTTTATATTGGACATTTCAATAAGCATTCTTATTACATCACCATATATACATTTCACCACTACCCTGAGATATTAATTTTAATCTTTAGATTGTAAATATAGGTTAAAATGGCACTCACAATTATTATCACCCACAACACTACTATGATTGTTGTTAGTACTACTACTACTACTACTACTGTCTGATCTCTGGTATATTCTCTTTCAATTTTTGGAAATTTATTACAGTTCTTGCATTTAATCCATTCCATAGTGACATTGCCTGAGATTCTCATACTGTTAAGATCATGAATATCTTGTGAGATTTTCTTAAATGATTCTAAGATATCAATACCATAAATACTTCTAAATTCCTTTGTATTTGACCAAATGTAACTATAATTGATCACAGGTAATTTATTATCATCCCATATATTTACTATATACTCATCAACCACAACACTACTGTTAGTACTACTACTGTCTGGTTACTGTATTGGTCACTGGTGTATTCAATCTTTGGGAATTTATTACAATTCTTGCATTTAATCCATTCTATTGTGGCATTACCTGAGATTTTCATACTGTGAAGTTTGTTCTTAAATGATTCTAAGATATCAACAACAGAAATACGTCTATATTCATCTGTATTGGACCAAATATTTTATGTAAAGTTGTTGATCATTTCCCAGTCATTTAGTGGTTGAGCAATTTCCCAGTCATTTACTGTATATCTAATATTCACCTGAGTGTCCTTCATATCCATCTTATACCAGAAACAGGAATAATTATTTAAAAATATTGAAAGCTAATTCACTTGCTGATGTAGTTTCTAAATAAAGTATTACAGTCAGAATTATTATTTTCTCCATCACTGTCCAAAGAGAAGTTAACTTTAGGCACGACATTAACAACATCCATCCCACCACTAAGAATATATCATCAAATTCAGTTAATGTGGTAAATTCAATTGATGTGGTTTCATTTACATCAGATTCAGTTTCTGATGTGGTAAATTCATTTCTGATGTGGTTTCATTTACATCAAATTCAGTTTCTGATGTGGTAAATTCAGTTGATAGTATTCCCACCATCACTGTTCAAAGAGGAGTTAACTTCAACTGCATAGTTATGATGAATTGACGTAGAATAGGTATCTATGAATAAACAGTTACGTTGTTATTTGGAAATGGAACCCACTCATCTGTGAAACAGTAATTCTATTTTTTTTTTAATTTTCACTATACACAGATTTCAATACATATTTTAAAATTAAAAGGTTACAACAATTTTTATTATTTATTTATTCCTTATATTGTAAATATAATGGTTACAGTTAGAATAATTATTCTCTCCATCACTGTCCAAAGAGAAGATATCTTCAAGAAATACAGGAGGTACTTGTTGTTGCTTGGTATAGAATCCACTTATCTGTGAATCCACATTTTTGTATTTGACTTCTTGAATAATTTACCAAACTTTATAAGTAAACTAAAAAATCTCCGAACACCGGAAGGTACATCCTGTTTTTGTTTTAAAACATCTCAAGACTCCACACCAGATGATACACAGTAGAAAACGAAATTTAAGATTTCAAAAAACAAAATTTAAGATTTCAAGATTCCTGGTGGTAGTAAAAAACAAAATTTAAGATTTCAAAAAACGAAATTTTAATTTTGTCACAATTTTTTTAGTTTCTGAATCATCTATTATTTTTTATACAATTTGTAAAATGAGTCGATTAAAGTCAAAGTCCACCATTAACTGAGCATGAAATGTAACTATCCTTCTTGTATTATGTAATCAATATCATGACAAAATCCTCTGCTTAATGCTTTTTTGTTTCAGTAATACAAATTGCTGAATTAGAAAAGGATTAATGTAAAATTAAATTTTTATTAGTGAAGGTTATTACTACAGTTTGAGTTGAGTGAGATTAATTTTGTTTTTCTAGTTCATTCTCAGTATTTAACTGTCTCCTCTTGATTTGATAGTAAAAATTGGCTATAATTATTATTATTAACAACATCCATCCCACCACTAAGAATATAACAATAACAGTCCCATGTCTTCTTTATAATTGGAATTTTTTTACAATTCTTGCATTTAATCCATTCCATAATGGCATTGCTTGAGATTTCCAAACTGTAAATTCGAAAAATTCCTTGTGAGATGTTCTTAAATGATTCTAAGATTTCAACAACAGAAACACGTCCATATTCATCTGTATTGGACCAAACATAATCATATTTGATGACAGGTAATTGATCAGTGTCCCATAAATTTACAACATATTTAATAGTCCCCTGAGTTTCTTCCACATCCATCTTATACCAGAAACAGGAATTATCTAAAAATGAATTGAAGATGACTGTTTTTTCTCTGATCAAAGACTCACAACAGATTGAGATTGATGCAAATTTACTTTTACTTGATGTGGTACAGCTTAAATCATCAAATTCAGTTTCTGATGTGGTTTCATTTACATCAAATTCAGTTTCTGATGTGGTAAATTCAGTTGATGTTGTTTCATTTACATCAAATTCAGTTTCTGATATGGTAAATTCAGTTGATGTGGTTTCTAAATGATGTATCATATTCAGAATTATTATTCCCACCATCACCATCCAAAGAGGAGTTAACTTCAACTGCATGGTTATGATGAATTGTTTGATGTAGAATATGTGTCTATGGATAAACAGGTACTGTTGTTTGGAAATGGAACCCACTCATCTGTGAAAAAAATGTGATAAGTAATTCTATTTTTTTTTTAATTTTCATACACAAATTCACTACACAAATTAAGTTCTACTACTTCATTAGTCCATTTTTAAACATCACCACTTACATTTCACTCACTACCCTGAGACATTCACATTAAACTTTCTGGTGATGTGTTATTATACTAACATTAATTTCTTTTATACTCACTCTAATATATGAAGCTCTGTTGTATTTGACTTCTTCCATTTTCCAATTTTAGTTACTTTCATGTATATTTAATGAAATTGCATTCAGTCATTTCTAAAAAAAAAATTTATATCTCCCAATACTACTCCACACCGGATAATACATTCTGGTGGTAATAGAAAATGAAATTTAAGATTTGAAAAATGAAATTTAAGATTTTTCTATCTCCCAACACATCCTGGTGGTAGTAGAAAATGAAATTTAAGATTTGAAAAATGAAATTTAAGATTTTTCTATCTCCCAACACTGCTCCAGAAAATGAAATTACTGCTCCTGAAATTAAGATTTTAAGATTTTTCTATCTCCCAACACTGCTCCAGAAAATGAAATTACTGCTCCAGAAAATGAAATTACTGCTCCAGAAAATGAAATTAAGATTTTAAGATTTTTCTATCTCCCAACACTGCTCCAGAAAATAAAATTTAAACAGAGAACTAGGATTTTCTACAGAGAACTCGGCTTTTCTACAGGAAAACTAGGATTTTCTACAGAGAACTCGGCTTTTCTACAGGAAAACTAGGATTTTCTACAGAGAACTCTGCTTTTCTACAGGAAAACTAGGATTTTCTACAGAGAACTAGGATTTTCTACAGAGGATTTTCTACAGAGAACTCTGCTTTTCTACAGGAAAACTAGGATTTTCTACAGAGAACTAGGATTTTCTACAGAGAACTCTGCTTTTCTACAGGAAAATTAGGATTTTCTACAGAGAACTAGGATTTTCTACAGAGAACTCGGCTTTTCTACAGGAAAATTAGGATTTTAAGATTTTAAGATTTTTCTATCTCCCAACACGGGAAGGTGCATCCTGTTGTTGTTTTTAAACATCTCAAGGACCCTCACTCCATACCGGATGATGGCAATAGAAAATGAAATTTAAGATTTGAGATTTTTCTATCCGTATCTGACCGCAGCTCACTAAAGTTGCAATGCAGTGTATTTCAAATGAAAAAAAATGACAATTTTAGAGGTAAAAAAAAAACTGACGAATTGTCAACAATCCTTTTTGCTGACACCAAGAATAAAAAAAAATACTTTTTTATATTAACAAATTCAATAATTTTTCGATTTTTTTTTTTTTTACATTGAAAGGCATTTACTTTCTTTTGTGCTTTTCTTAAATTTGGGTTATTGTTGTCTTTCTTTTAAGGACAAAGATAAAAATAAATATTTTAATATTTTATTTATTTGTAAAGGTTACTACAATTTGAATTTAAATTTATGAAGTATATGTACCTTATTTATTTGACTTTTTATATTGGACAATTATTATCACCCACAACACTACTATGATTGTTGTTAGTACTACTACTACTACTGTATGATCTCTGGTATATTCTCTTTCAATTTTTGGAAATTTATTACAGTTCTTGCATTTAATCCATTCCATAGTGACATTGCCTGAGATTCTCATACTGCTAAGCACAAGAATATCTTGTGAGATGTTCTTAAATGATTCTAAGATATCAATACCAGAAATACTTCTAAATTCATTTGTATTTGACAAAATGTAACTATAATTGATCACAGGTAATTTATTATTATCCCATATATTTACTATATATGTAATATTCACCTGAGTATCATTCATATCCATTTTATACCAAAAACAATTATTAAAATATAACTCGTTGAAGACTAATGTCTTATCTCGCATTAAAGAATCACAGCTTACTTCACTTGATATTGTGATTTTTAAATGAAGTATCACAGTCAGAATTATCACCGTCCATGGTGATGACATCGTGAATAGATGCATCATCTGTGAATTAAAAAAGTCATAAAGTTTAAAAAGTCCATTAAACAATTAAAAGATATTTCTTCTTGGGTTATTGTTGTTTTAAGGACAAAGATGAAGAAGAATTAATATAAAGGTTACCACAATTTGAGTTTAAATACTACAATATTTTTAAAATGACTCCATTTAACACCATTTAACAAGGTACAAACCATCATCTTATACAATATATATATTTAACAAGGTACAACCATCTTATACAATCATCTTATTATAAATAATTTTTTACATCACCACATACATACATTTCACTACTCTGAGATATTAGTTTGTTTATTCATTATTTTATTCCTTATATTGTAAATATAGGCTATAATGGTAATGGTACTCATCAACCACAACACTACTGTTAGTACTACTACTGTCTGGTCGCTGTATTGGTCATTGGTGTATTCAATCTTTGGGAATTTATTACAATTCTTAATCCATTCTATTGTGGCATTACCTGAGATTTTCATACTGTGAAGTTTATAAATATCTTGTGAGATGTTCTTAAATGATTCTAAGATATCAACAACAGAAATACGTCTATATTCATCTGTATTGGACCAAAGATAACTATATTTTATGTAAAGTTGTTGATCAATTTCCCAGTCATTTAGTTGTTGAGCAATTTCCCAGTCATTTACTGTATATCTAATATTCACCTGAGTGTCCTTCATATCCATCTTATACCAGAAACAGGAATAATTATTTAAAAATACATTGAAAGCTAATGTCTTATCTCGTATTAAAGAATCACAGCTTAATTCACTTGCTGATGTAGTTTCTAAATAAAGTATTACAGTCAGAATTATTATTTTCTCCATCACTGTCCAAAGAGAAGTTAACTTAAGATATCTTCAAGAAATACAGGAGGTACTTGTTGTTTGTTTGGTATAGAATCCAGCTGTGAAAAAGAAAAATCACATGTCATAATACCTATTTCAAAAAATCACAGTAGTAAAATCTTTGTATCCATTAACTTGGGTATTTTTACCTGGTGGGGATGTAATCATACTAACAAAAAAATCCTTTGTACTTCTCTTTTATAAATCCTGTAACTATTTTAGTTACTACTTGCATTCAGTCATGTCTAAAAAAAATCTTTTTTATTTACAAAAAAAGGAGAACTTACCTAACTTTATAAGTAAAAAATCATAATTATGCACATTTTTCAATTAGATTTTGTTTCTTAATTTCAATTTCTAAGCTACGAATTTTTTGCATTAAAATCATACTGAATATTGCCCATATTAAACTTATGTAAAATATCAACAATAAGTATATATATTGAACTGATTCTGATGAACAGATTTTGTTTTCTTTACAAGGCATTTCACAACCATTTTGAATTTCAGCTTCAATGATTTTGGGACAATCATGAAAATCTTTGATCACTTTGGTGGTCTCATCAAAGTTGAGACATTCACAACTACCATGCTCTAAATATTTAAGAGTTAACTGTTTCTGGTTTATATCAGGATGTGTTGCATTGGTGATTACACACATTTTAATGTTTCTTTCAATTTCATTTTTCATACTACAGTAGGTATTGTTATTCAAGTTACAAGGAGTGATATTATCATAACATATGCGTACAGGTAATGGTGGTGCAATGTAAGATTCCTTGATGTTCATATTGAAGTTTTGATTTAGGTTTTCTCTAACATAGGGCCACAATGCATAGGTGTTCACTATTCTACATATATTATTATTCGGCGGCATATGAATCCACTCTGAAAATAAAAGTAAAATTTGTTAAATTCATAAATTATATATTTTTACTAATTTCAAACTATTTCAATTATATATTTTTACTAATTTCAAACTATTTCAATGAGTTTTATCTTTAACTTGTATACTTACCTCCATTATTGTTACCCAACAACAAAATTAAAATTAATAATATCATGATTACAACAGTTAATATTTCCATTAACACCAGGGCTAATATTTAAATTCAAATGAGCGCTCTTCATCTTATATATACCTAGTGGAAGACACTAATTTATTTGAGAATATGAAATTTTATAAATGTAGAAATATTTGTCAGCTTAGATAAAAAATACCCTGACTCCATACTGAATATATCTCCTACACCGGATGTGATACATCCTGTCTTCTAGTTCAGATATAAGCACCCTTGCTCAGATACATCCTGTTTGTAGAAAATGAAATTTTATATTTGTTTTCAATATCTCCCAACACCGGAAGGTACATCCTGTTTTTTTCCAGCTCAGATAAAAGGACCCTTGGTCTATACCGGATGATACATCCTGTTAGTAGAAAATAAATTTTTATATTTGTGTTCAATGTCTCCCAACACTGGAAGGTACATCCTGTTTTTTTTCAGCTCAGATAATATACCGGATGATACATCCTGTTAAGAAAATTAAATTTTATATTTGTCTTCAAAATCTCCCAACACCGGAAGGTATATCCTGTTTTTGTTTTTAAACATCTCAAGGACTCCTCCACACCGGATGATACATCCTGGTGGTAGTAGAAAATGAAATTTAAGATTTCAAAAATGAAATTTAAGATTTCAAAAATGAAATTTAAGATTTCTCTATCTCCCAACACCGGAAGGTACATCCTGTTTTTGTTTTTAAACATCTCAAGGACCCTCACTCCATCCACACCGGATGATACATCCTGGTGGTAGTAGGAAAAATTAAATTTAAGATTTCAAAAATGAAATTTAAGATTTTTCTATCTCCCAACACCGGAAGGTACATCCTGTTTTTGTTTTTAAACAATCCACACCAGATGACACACATTCTGGTGGTAGTAGAAAATTAAATTTTAGATTTCAAAATTTCAACACCGGAAGGTACATCCTGTTTTTGTTTTAAACATCTCAAGGACTGGCACTTCACACCAGATGATACACCCTGGTGGTAGTAGAAAATGAAATTTAAGATTTCAAAAAACGAAATTTAAGATTTCAAAAATGAAATTTAAGATTTTAAGATTTTTCTATCTCCCAACACCGGAAGATACGTTTGTTTTTAAACATCTCAATGGCCGTCACTTCACACCAGATGATACATCCGGTGGTAGTAGAAAATGAAATTCAAGATTTCAACAAATTTCATAAATTTTTAAATTTTCTTTCAATCTTTGGAAATTAATTACAACAGCATTTAATCCATATTGTGGCATTGCCTGAGATAAACTCTATCTTTTTTATTTGAATTTATATATGTGTCCATTTAACAAGGTACAACAATCTTATAAATAAATTTTTGCATTAACAATTGAAATATGTTAACCCTTTATTACTATTGTTCTTAAATGATTCTAAGGGACTTTACATTGGACAGAAGCAAATTTCATAAATTGTGATGAATTGTCGGGTATCCATAAGGCAAACAAAAAAATAGTAGAAGTAACAGGAATCCAAAGGTTATTCTACAGTGTAATACCCTGAGATATTAGTTTCTTTATTCATTTTTTTAATCCTTAGATTGTAAATATAGGCTATAATTATACTCACAATTATTATCAACCAGAATACTACTACAATTGTTGTTAGTACTACTACTGTCTGGTCACTGGTGTATTCTATTTCAATGTTTGGAAATTTATTACAATTCTTGCATTTAATCCATTCTATTGTAGCATTGCCTGCGATTCTCATACTGTGAAGTTTAAAAATATCTTGTGAGATGTTCTTAAATGATTCTAAGATATCAACAACCGAAATACGTCTATATTCATCTGTATTAGACCAAAGATAACTATATTTTATGATAGGTTGTTGATCAATTTCCCAGTCATTTACTGTATATCTAATATTCACCTGAGTATCCTTTACATCCATCTTATACCAGAAACAGGAATAATTATTTAAAAATACATTGAAGACTAATGTATTATCTCGTATTAAAGAATCACAGCTTAATTCACTTGCTGATGTAGTTTCTAAATAAAGTATTACAGTCAGAATTATTATTCTCTCCATCACTGTCCAAAGAGAAGTTAACTTAAGATATCTTCAAGAAATACAGGAGGTACTTGTTGTTTTATATAGGAATCCACTTATATGTGAAAAAAATCACATTTAAACTCTTTGTTTTCAGTAACTTAATTATTAAATTAATCTTTCTGGTGGTGTGTCGACTGTAATCATACTAACATTAATTTCTTTTATACTTCTCTTACTAAAAAACTACTTTTTTTTTATTTACAAAAGAATCTTAGAAAACTTACCTAACTTTTTTATGTTATAATTAAAAATATTCTAAAAAAATCACAAGAATATAATTATGAACATTTTTCAATTAGATTTTGTTTCTTAATTTCAATTTCTAAACTGATTTTTTAGTATTAAAATCATACTGAATATTGCCCATATTATACTTATGTAAAATATCAACAATAAATATATATACATACATATATTGAACTGATTGTGATGAACAGTTTTGTTTTCTTTAAAAAACATACACCACTCTACACCTGATACATCTTGGTGGTAGTAGTAGAAAATGAAATTTAAATTTGAAAATAAAATTTTAGATTTTAGATTTTTCTATGATATAATCTTGGTATAATTTAAGATCCCTCCCTTGTTCATATGCACCTAGGCTGAATAACTCAAAAGGAGCTAAAATAAAAAGGGTTTAGGTAATAGATTTTATTAAAAATATCAGTTACACACATTGTATGTACATTTCCAAACAATGATCACACTCAATTTTGTGTATTTGACCATAATACCTATTATGTGATATGTTTTTTTTATCTTGGTATTAGTGAATAACTGTAGGCTAATACCTATTGTTTTGAATTGTACCTTTGATATTAATTACTAGGATTATATCTTGATCTTAACTCCTCTCTTAATCGCAAGTCAGCTATTTCTCTATGTCTTTCCAAATATCTTAATCGCCACACATCCATTTCTCTTTGTTTTTCAAAACACATCAAATCATGTTTCTTTTTTATCAAAATTAATTTTTCTAACAAAACTGAAGATGTTATACTTTGCAAATCAAAATATTCTGTAAATACTATTTGATAGTAAATAACATTATTAGCTATTGAAATGAATAATTGGTCTCTTACTCTAGAGTCAAATTGATCTATCATAAATTTACATTTTTCAGCTAACTTTACTAAATCTTTATAAAGTTCCTCCAAAGACTCATTTTCTCTTTTCATCCTATTATGAAAATCCAACAAATTGCAGTGGTATTTCTTTTTTAACAACAGGCTCCTAGCTTCTACAGAGTCCAGCACCTCTTCTTCCTCTTTTTCTTTAATCCTTCCTTGGGATAATGATTTTGTCATTGTGTCATCCAGACTCCTGTTAACTTCCGTAGGATCAAAAGGCTCCTCCATCCTTTTTGCTGTCATCGTCAAATGGTGCAGTCGTAATTATCATAATCTTATGATACCTATATGGTATAGTTATAATTTTATGACACCATTACAAGTACAATTAGAATCAGTTCCACCACAAACCCAAACAATTAATGTTATTCAAGAACCTCTGAATTATCTTCCTATGTCAGTTGAAGAGTGAACAAGTTCAATGGAAAATGTGAAAAATATTATTATTTTCCTACATTATTAATTATTTAATTTTACAATAAATCACAAAATCTAAATATTTATTTATAATAATTCTTTTAACAAGTATTAAGAAAACAATTTTATCTTTACTTTTTTAATATATATTAACTAATATACAATTGTAATAAAATTCTGATCAAATTACATACACCAACACTCAAATTAACAAAAGTTCACCATTTTTAAAAGAAATATTTACATGTATCATTTTACAAAATATTTTTACTATACTTCAATGCTCCTTTTTTATGTCTAGATAGTCCAGAACTGCATATGAAAGCAGTCTTGCAGATTTACACACAAAAGGTTTTTCACCTATGTGTTTAACTTTAATGTGATTAATCAATGGAATTTATATGGAACATTTCTAAACATGTACCCACATAAAGGGTTTTTCCTTCTGATGAATCACTCGTACATGTTTATTATAATTATAGTAAGTAGAAAAGACTTATTACAACATACAAATTTTACCCTTTTGTTTTCGTTCGTACAAATTTCACCCTTTTGTTTTTGTTTAGTATGAACTACTCGTTCATGTCTCTTATAATTAGAGTAAGTAAAAAAGACTTATTATCATAAGCTCTACAAATTATTAAGGGGTTTTCACCTTTGTGTATTCTCATATGGTTTTGTAAACTTTTATTACAGTAAAAGTCTTGTCACATTCACTACATGATATTAGTTTAACATTTTTTGTATAAAATATTCTTTTATTTGTTGATTGAATATGAGGTATTGATATTAATGGCGATTCTGTAGTTGGTTGAATGGGTTGAGTCAGAACTGCTACCTCTAAGTTGTTGTCACCATACCGTGTCTGATTAACCTGTCTCAATGATATGTTCTCGTCATCTAATAATTGAATATTTGTAGAATGGATGTTATCTAACAAATTAGATTCATAATTTATCATATCTGGCTCATATTGGTGGTTGATATTTTGGGTTTGAACTGCTTGTTGTAAATTGTGATACTCTGAATGATGAACTTGTTCATTGATTTGGTTTTAAATGTTGTCAAGTCCTCCAAATCTTGAATTTGA
>WNWK01048924.1:0-13374 GCA_009830355.1 Cherax destructor | reverse complement strand
CAGGGGTATACACAATCCCTTGTAATGGGTGCAGCAAATTATACGTCGGCGAAACATCCAGAGACCTACAAACACGCATTTCAGAACACCAGTACGCAGGCAGATCTGACGACTCAAGAAATGCCTGTGTTCAACACCGAAATTTACACAACCATTTAATCAACTACAGAAATGCAAGACTCATCGCCAGAAGACAACACGCAATACCGAAGAATCCTAGAATCATCACTCATCTGTATATCCAACAACTTCAACCAGAACAACGGCTTCTACAACATAGCTGAACCTATTGCCAAGAAACTTCTTCAACGCTATCCCACCTAGAACTCAAGAATGGTACACTGCAGGTCCTTTAAGTCACACTATGTTTTTAACTATCACACTACTTTTAAGACTGTCACATGCAGCTTTCTCCACCTGACCCAGCATTCTCCACCTGACTGTACCCTATATATATCTCCATGTTGCTCATTTTCCAGGTAGATGTGTCTGTGACTCGATAAAGCCCACTGCGTGGGCGAAACGTTGTCAATAAAGGATCACATTATACTGCTTATGTGTTTATTTTTCCATGGATGGGATTAAGGATGGAAAGAGTAGCAGGGGAGGCCGCCGAATATAATCTGGTCACCATAATCGAGTTTCGATCAAATTAGGGCTGAATGCAGGCGAAGGAGAGTTCTACGATCAGCCCCCCATGAAAGATGTGCGAGGGTTTTAAGGAGGTTCAGCCGGCTGTGACAAGTTGCCTTCAGAGACGTAATGTGAGGTTTCCAGGACAATATTCAACTAAAAATATGTTGGTTCTCCCTTACTATGAAAACTTGGTTGATATGCCTTCCTTTCTTAAGAATTTTAATATCAAAGTTGTATTTAAAAATCTTGATATAGTAAAAATACTTTTGATAAAAAATTCCCCCCAAAATGCTGACGGATGTGTCTATAAGATTCCCTGTAAAATATGTGATAAAGTTTATTACGGTCAAACCGGTAAAAGTCTTGAACTAAGATTAAAACAAGATTCTAATGCTCTATTTATTCATGTGAGAGATTTTAACCATCCAATTGATTTTCAAAATTCTGAGAAAGTTGTATCAAACAAGTCCATGGTTGAGAGGAATATAATTGAATCATGTTTCATAAAAAGTAGTTTTGAAAATAATATGAATATTTCTTTTGGCTTATATAAATTGGATTCATTTATAATTAATAAAATTTGGGAAGAATTTAATGATAAATTGGACTAATCTTAATTCTTGGGAAGAGTTTCAGGTCCTTTCTTATGTTCCTCTTCACAGAGTCGGGCGATGTTACTCTACTGTGAGGTGTGGTCTTTGTTAGTATGATGTGACTTTATAAGCCTTCTTGTCACGTATTCTTTTATAGTTCCTTGATAATGAGAGTAGTAACGAAGGCGCTTGGAATTCTTCTATTTTTCATAGTGGTTGTCTTGCATATATATATATATATATATATATATATATATATATATATATATATATATATATATATATATATATATATATATATATATATATATATATATATTATATTATATATAATATGGGGTCCGCCTCTGGTGTAAATTGTGGGTCCCATAACCTCGAGAAGGGGATAAAAGGCTTCAAGGAAGAATATTTAGATGTCTTTCTGAAGCCATTTGAATATTCCACTTCCCTACCACCCCATCTTTTATTAAATATATATAAAATTTATTTCAAGATACAATACATTGTCAAAATACATTAACAAGAATACAATAGTGAGTAAAACAACACAGATGACAACTCAGAGCTACATGTCAAATACTTCGTCCAGCTCCCCGGTAGTGCCCAGAATACTGCAGGCATTTCCCCTCTGGATCGCAACACTGAGTCTCTGAAAGAGGAAGCTGGTCGCCCTGTGGTCCTTGGTTTCTATGATGAGTTTTCCACCCAGCTCCTTGAGAAACTTTAGAGCACACTTGCCCCATGCTCCATGGGTCTCCGACCCTATTGGGATGAAGTTATAGCAAGAGGGAAGGTCTTCATATTTGCGGGTCTTCTGGGTCTCCCTGTGGCTGGCAGCTCCACCCCTTCAACTACGGAGTATAGCATATATATATATATATTTTATATATATATATATATATATATATATATATATATATATATATATATATATATATATATATATATATATATATATATAGCATGGGATTATACCTGTGTGTCGACACTGGCTAACACCTACATCCATCACAGTGTCGGGCGACGGGGAGGAGCTGCTGACCACAGAGAGGAGTACAAGATCGGCAAGTACAGGGACATAAGCCAACAGGATCAATTGTCCCAGTGGGATCAGAGACCTTGGGAGCGTGGGGAAAAATGCAACACGTTTCCTTAAAGAACTGAGTTCCAGACTCATCGACACCACCAGGGACCCAAGGAAGCCACGTTCATGTTCCAGCGTCTCAGCGTGGCCATCCAGAGGAAACGCATGCTGCATACTTGGCTCGTGTCCGGCTTCGGAGGAGCTGGAGGAGATTCATAATCTTTGATATATTGTACCATTGTATTCATGTTCATGTTTGTGTTTCTGTCAATGTATTCTGTCTATTAATAAAGCATTCATATATTATATATAGGGGTGGTAGGAGAAAATATTCAAACAGCCCCAGGGAGAACCAAGAGTTTTCCTGAGGTACGTTTATCGTCTTCTCTGAGGATGAGGGTCCCCAATAAAGTTCTAGAGGGGGTACCTCCCTATTTATATATATATATATATATATATATATATATATATATATATATATATATATATATATATATATATATATATATATATATATATATATATATATATATATACATATATATATATATATATATATATATATATATATATATATATATATATATATATATATATATATATATATATCCATGCGTGTCGAATAAGAGGCGACTAAAATGCCGGGTAAGGGCATAAACCCTTCTCCTGTATATATTACTAAATGTAAAAGGAGAAACTTTCGTTTTTCTTTTGGGCCACCCCTGCTTCGGTGGGAAACGGCCGACGTGTTGAAAGAAAGAAGAAAGATATATATATATATATATATATATATATATATATATATATATATATATATATATATATATATATACAAACACTGATCTCTGGCCGACGGAGACTCGAACCTACGAACCTCATGACAAGGTCGCAGTGCTTTACCGACCGTACCACACTGGTCCAATACCTTGGCATCCAGCTTTCGCTAGACGTTATTCCAAGGCAGCAGCTTTCAGGCAGGAAGGCTTACAGCTTTTCATCTCATCCCCTGCATGCATCGACACAACTAGAGATTTTTACAATGCTAGGAATTCGCAAGAGCAGGCGAAATATTCACAAACACTGATCTCTGGCCGACGGAGACCAACCTCGCCTCATGACAAGGCGAGTGCTTTACCGACCGTACCACACTGGTCCAATACCTTGGCATCCAGCTTTGCCAGACGTTATTCCAAGGCAGCCAGCTTTCAGGCAGGAAGGCTTACAGCTTTTCATCTCATCCCCTGCATGCATCGACACAACTAGAGATTTTTACAATGTAGGAATTCGCAAGAGCAGGCGAAATATTCACAAACACTGATCTCTGGCCAGCGGAGACTCGAACCTACGAACCTCATGACAAGGTACGCAGTGCTTTACCGACGTACCACACTGGTCCAATACCTTGGCATCCAGCTTTCGCTAGACGTTTTCCAAGGCAGCCAGCTTTCCAGGCAGGAAGGCTTACAGCTTTTCATCTCATCCCCTGCATGCATCGACACAACTAGAGATTTTTACAATGCTAGGAATTCGCAAGAGCAGGCGAAATATTCAAAACACTGATCTCTGGCCGACGGGCTCGAACCTACGAACCTCATGACAAGGTACGCAGTGCTTTACCGACCGTACCACACTGGTCCAATACCTTGGCATCCAGCTTTCGCTAGACGTTATTCCAAGGCAGCCAGCTTTCAGGCAGGAAGGCTTACAGCTTTTCATCTCATCCCCTGCATGCATCGACACAACTAGAGATTTTTACAATGCTAGGAATTCGAAGAAGGGAAATATTCACAAACACTGATCTCTGGCCGACGGAGCTCGAACCTACGAACCTCATGACAAGGACGCAGTGCTTTTACCGACCGACCACACTGGTCCATCCTTGGCATCCAGCTTTCGCTAGACGTTATTCCAAGGCAGCCAGCTCAGGCAGGAAGGCTTACACTTCATCTCATCCTGCATGCATCGACACAACTAGAGATTTTACAATGCTAGGAATTGCAAGAGGCAGAAATATTCACAAAACGATCTTCGGCCGACGGAGACCGAACCCACAACCTCATGACAAGGGGCGCAGTGCACCCGGGCCCCCACCCCACGGTCCAATACCTTGGCATCCAGCTTTGCCAGACGACCCAGGGACCAGCCGGCAGGAGGACAGCTTTCATCTCATCCCTGCATGCACGACAAACCAGAGATTTTTACAATGCTAGGAATTCCCCAAAAGCAGGCGAAATATTCACAAACACTGATCTTTGGCCGACGGAGACTGAACCTACGACCCCATGACAAGGACGCAGGTCTTAGGCCGCACACACTGGTCCAATCCTTGGCATCCAGCTTCGCTAGACGATTCCAAGGCCCAGGGTTCAGGCGGAAGGTTACAGCCATTCACCCCCGCATGCACGACAAACTAGAGATTTTAAAGTTTGGAATTTCCCCAAAGCAGGCAAATATCACACCACTGATTCTGGGGACTCGAACCCAACCTCATGACAGGACGCAGGGCTTTACCGACCGCCACACTGGTCCACCTGGCATCCCAGCTCTAGACGCCATTCCAAGGCAGCCAGCTTTTAGGCAGGAATTACAGTTTTCTTCTCCCGATGCATCGACACAACTAGAGATTTTTACAATGCTAGGAATTCGCAAGAGCAGGCGAAATTACAAACACTGATCTCTGGCCGACGGAGACTGGGAAACCCACGAACCTCATGACAAGGTACGCAGTGCTTTACCGCCGTAAAATCTCTAGTTGTGTCGATGCATGCAGGGATGAATGAAAAGCTGAAGCCTTCCTTCCCCTGGCGCTGCCGGGGCCCGGATGTGGCTGGGCCACGATGGCCTTGGTCGGGTTCGGGCAGTCTCCTTGTCAAAGGTTCGTTTTTGATTTCTCCTGCCAGTCATTTTGTAAATTTCTCGGGTTTGTGCTGCTGAAAACTAGGCGTTAAATGCTAATAAAAGTTGCCGTTAAAGGGGCCCGGGAATACAGCGAAAGAAAAATGGAGCTTGGACCGTTTTTGGTAGTTTGTAGCCTAAATTTCTGGGTTATCTCAGTTCCGAAGAGAAAGGGTTTGTAAGCCCCTTTTGGGAAATTTCCTTTAAAAACCAGTTGGGCTGGTGAAGGTTTGAATGTAAGCCCAAGTTCCCCAAACGGGCTTGGAATGCCTGTTTTTAAACGGTGAATCTTGGACCATGTGGGGAAGGCTGACCCTCCTCCTGGCTGGGTTGATTAGCTCCCGGGGACCAGTGTGTCCCTTCCCTTTGCTTAAATATCTCCACTTATTTTTTTTTTAACCTTATAATTAGAAGGGTCATTTATTTAATGTGAATTGGCTTTTTCATGTAATATTATTTTTCACTCCCAGCGTAGCCTTTGTACCGTGCGGACGTTGCTCTGCCCTGGTGGCAAGTGTAATTACATTTTCTACAACATGGCCGAATCAAGCAGACGCCGTATCAACACTGTGTGTTTGGAGTTGGTGAAGGGGACATTGCAACCTAAACGGTGTCTACGATGTTGCAACGAATCCTGAGGGATGTTTATCATTTAGACATCGGAGACCGTATGGAAATGGCGTTAAATGGAATGAGCAGAGTGTTTACAAGTTGTCATCGACACAGGAGTATGAGCGCTTGGCTGACACTTATCACGATCGGGTCTATGCAGTTACCAGCAGTATGGAGGCACGACTGAGGGACGTTTCACGCACTTACACATGGATTAAAGTGCGTAATGTTCCTTTTGAATCGGATTCTGTGGATTTGATGGACGTCTTCAAGGATTACGTATTGTTCATGCAGCGAATGTTGGAAAATGGCGAGAGGGGCCGTTTGAGGCCTCCTAGAGGGCTCTTTCCGCTGAAAATGACCATCAGGCGTCCTATCCCGCCGTATCAGTTGTACTCACGGACTTCAGGACACAAGTGTATGTTACGTATGCAGGGCAAAGAAGGACGTGTCGTATGTGTGCAGCATATGATCATATGGCGGCGGAGTGTCCTCGGAGGGTACAACAGCGTGTGGTGACACAGATGAACAGTGATCTACTGGGAGAGGAGGATCCTGAGAAGTCAAGGGGAGGACCTGCTCATGGTGCGAAGAAATGGAGGAAATTGTAGAGAATAGTATGGATACCTGTCGAACGCTACCTGTGGAGGCATTGGTGGGTCAATCACAGGTGACAGTGGTGGATCAACCACAGGTGACTGTGGAAGATCACTCCCGGTGTCATGGTGGATCAACCACAGGAGACAGTGGTGGAGGACATTCCCGAGGTGGTTAGCCCATGCCTGTCTTTGGGGGAACTGGGGCATCTGTTGGATGAGGCCTTACCGGTGCTTAGTGATGAAGGAGCCCTGTGACTAAGGAAAGTATGAGGAGTGAGGCAGCGATGGGTGCTAGTGGAAATGTTAATGAGAAGGGGAGTGTGATTGTCATAGCGGGTGTGCATGAGTGTGCAAAAGGTAATGATGATAGTGATAATGGTATGGAATATGCAAGGAATCAAGGAAAAGGTCTGTAGCCTTTCGGATGGGGAGGACATTTTAACACCAGCACAGAGGTCTTGTAAAACCCTTGGTGGTTGCATCACAGACAGGGAAAGGAGGGGTTGCCTATAAAGACCGAGTAAAAAGGGGGCAAGGGAGGGAAGAGTGGGGCTAGAGTAGGGGAACAGAGAACCCTGTGGTGACGCAACAACAAAGAGAACAACAAAGAAGACAGAGGCAAATCCACAATAGTCTTTTCAGGAGTTTAACTATTAATGTTAATGGTATGAGGGATGAAATTAAGAGGAAGTGGGTAGGGTGACCTTAAGACGTTTTGATATACAAGTGGGTTTCTGCAGGAACATAACTTTAAGATTGGTAGAGACTTGCGTGTGGAGGGGTATGATGTGTTTGCTGGTTCAACTAGGAGATTAAAGGGTGGGCTGCAATAGTCATACAGGTGTCGAGCCTCTTTCAGTTGATGGCTTGGGAGGAGAGCGGGATGGCAGGATTGTAAGAGTAGATGGGGAATGGGGAGGTATAAGGGTTAGCTTTGTTGGTGTATATATGCCAGCAGAGTCTAATAGAAAAATAAAAGAAGACTTTGTGAATGATCATCTAGTATATGCTTTGAGGGGACTGCCAGGAGTGGTGGTTGTGGGGATTGGAATTGTATCATAAGAGGTAAGGATGCAGAACCGGGGAGCTGGATGTGTTGGGAGTATTGAGAGACGTATTGAATGGAGTGGGTTTAAAGGATGTGGTGAGGAGGAGGGCTAGTAGAATCACTCTCTTTAGACGAGATTATGCTGCTAGGCTGGATAGGATTTATACAACAGATCAGGTTAGGGTAGTGGATTAATATCATAGATGTGGATTTTCAGATCATAGAGGAGTTGGTGGTGGATGCAAACATGGGAAGGAGCGGTAAAATGGTTTAAGGGTATTGGAAATTAAATGGTAAATTGTTGCGTGTGGAGGGCCAACAAGAATCCTTGACATTGGTGGAGGAGATATGGAGGCAGGGGAAAACTGAGGAACGATAGTGAGGCTTTTTTTGAATTGGTGGAAAGGGTAGCTAAAGAAGGAATTCAAAGGTTCTATAGGAGGTTGGGCAGGGAGGAGGTGTGCTGGTCTTGGTGGGTTGCAGAAATACGTGAGGGATTATTGGGAGAGTGTTATGGAGACAGGGAACATCTGCTTTACATGAAATTCGGGTTTAAAGGATAAGTTGCGCAGTATTCAGAATGAGCGTTTTGATGTCTGTCGTATGCAAGCAGGATAGATGATGTTTTATGGGGAGATAGACCGTCAAAATATGTGTTAAATAATGCAGAAAAAAAAGGAGGGTATGACAATTTCATGTGTGGAAGTAGGGGACGATATGGGTGGCTATGTGAAGGGGCAGAGATTACGACTGCAAGCGATAAGTATATATGCGGATAAATGGTTTAAAAGTATTGGAGTTGTGGACGGGTGAGTGAGCATGAGAGGGACATTGTATTAGAAGGGATAGTGAAAAGAGGGGGGATGGTGATAGAGCAGTATGAAGGACCTGTCAGTGAAGAGGAGGTATGGAGGCTGTGAATGGTTTAAGTGAAGGAAAGGCTCCTGGGTTAGATGGAATAATTAATGAATTTATAAGGTACATTGGGGGCTCTAAAGGAATGTTAGTTTCATTGTTCAATATAATGAAAGGTGAGGGTCGTATAGGATAGGGCAAGGTACTGGGGTGGTGGTTTTAGTCAAGAAAAGAGGTAAAAGGAAACTCTGGATAACTTTCTTTTGGCCATTGGCATTACTGAATGCCGATTACAAAATTTTTGCTAAATTATTCAATAGATTGAAAAAGTATTGGGTAGGGTTATAGAGGAGGGGCAGTGTGGAATACCCGAGAAGCATGATACAAGGACACGAATGCATTAGAGAATTCATAGAGGATGGGACTGAGGGGGGTCTTAGCAATTGATTGGCAAAGGGCGTATGATAGTGTTGAAAGGGGACATTGTATGAGATCATGAGGAGACAGGGTTTTGGAGATGTAGTGGGATGGGTAGAGGCGGTGTATAGGGAGGCGGGTCTGAAAGACAGTGTGAATGGTAAAATGGGAGACAGGATAAGTATGGACAGAGGTTTGCGACAGGGATGTCCACTGTCGCAGTGTTTATTTGCGTGTATGCAGGATCCATTCTATAGATTGGTAGGTTTGACAAAGATAGCGTGAAGAGGATCGTACATTGAATAGAGGCGGTGCAGAAAATCATAGGGTATGTAGATGACACGACTGTGCTTGTAAGGTGAGGAGGGTTTACGTAATGTGGGACGTATGATTGAAGTGTTTGGAGGAGCTACTGGTATGAGAGTGAATTGTGCCAAATCAAAGTTATTGAGGTGGGTGGCTGGGTGGGGGGCATGGGGGAAAGGCATGGGTGGTTAATGGTAGATGAAATTCAGATATGGAGTAATATATTTTAAATACTGTAAGGATTCCAGTGTTAATTCAGAGAAAGTAGTGCAAAAGCTTTAAATAGGATAAAAGGGTGGAGGCCGGAGATCTTACATTGCAACAAAGGGTAGTGGCGGTCATACACTTGTGTATAGTAAACTGTGGCACGTAGCGGTGGTATTTCCATTGTTACAAGCAGATATTAGAAGACTTGAGGTGAGAGTAATGAGATCACATTTGGGCGTACGGTCGGCAGTGGCTGAGGAAGGAAATAGTTAGGAACAGGGTGGACAGGAGGCCTGGGGCTGATTGGGTTGGAGAGGCGATTATTCAGTCTGTATGTTAAAAGATGTGTTGTATCGTTGGGGTGGAATGGCAGAGGGAAGAGTAGGCATGATGGAAGGATCTGGGTAGATGGTGGGGAGGGAGGGATTTACGGCTGGGTTGGGATATTTTGCGGCAGATGATGGTAGTGAAGACTTCTCATAGATGGACTGCAAGTGAGATTGAAATAATGGGATGGGGGAATGTTATCGAGGTGTGAGTGAATATCCTATGTATGATTGGCATCATGTTTGGAAAGGCGTTAAAGAATTAAAGTTGAGATCGAGGATAGGGAATTATGTATAGGTTTTTGCATGGTGGTAGCATCAAAGGAGGTTTATACAAAATGGGAATTATAAAGGACTGAAGATGTGACAAGTGTGGTTATCAGGAGACTGGAATGCATGTGATTTATTTTTGTGAAAGTTTAGGAATGGTGAGGGAATGGATGGGTAGTGTTTGCGAAAGATGGGGAGGGATAGGGTCTTACGGGCTATAAGTCTGGATTTGGGTGGAGTTGGGATGAGCACGAGAAGGGCTTTAATGTATGTAATGGTTGATTTTGTGTGTGAATCATGGAGGGTAAGGGAGGTTGGGGCAAGAGAACGCATTAGGCAACATGCGGCTATGCTTAGGACTAGAAATAGGAATAGGTGGGTGTATGGGAGACGATATGAAGAATTGTTATCTAGGGAGTATAGAGATATGACTTTGCAGGTGTTATTGGGGGTGAGGATGCAGGAAATGGCTAGGACACCTGAGAGGCGGGGATTTCTTTATGTTTAAGTGTAATGTCAGTGGGAGGATTATTGTGGGAGGATTATTGTGGAGGAAGATAAAGAGCGAGTGATTGAGTAGGGGTTAAGCGGGGGTAAGAATAGGGGAGTATGGGGTTGACGGATGACGCATTAATATTGAGGGGTGACTTAATGTACAGTAGGATAGAAATAGTTGAGTGTGACGGGAAGAATGGATTTAATAGAACGTTGTGACTGACTTGAAGACTAATACATCTGGGAAATTTGTGGGTTTGCCTTGTATTATGGTCACTGTGGAGGCATAAGTGTGGTTATAACGTTTTTTTGTGAAGAAATAGTTACTATCTTAGTGTTGTGTGGTACTGAAATGTAAGTGTGTAAGTACGGGTAAGAAGTTAGCGTACATAAATTTCAGTACAAGGAGATATTGTATGTCCCGGGTTTGGGAAACGTGTTAATCTAATAGTAGCAGGTATGTGAAGGGTATAGGAGAGAATCTGTTTCATTATGTGTTGTTGGGAGACAGGTATATAATGTGTTGTTGAGACAGGTATATAATGTGTTGTTGGAGACAGGTATATAATGTGTTGTTGAGACAAGTATATAATGTGTTGTTGGAGACAGGTATATAATGTTTGTTGGAGACAGTATATAATGTGTTGTTGGAGACAGGTATATATCGTTGTTGGAGACAGGTATATAATGTGTTGTTGGAGACAGGTATATAATGTGTTGTTGGAGACAGGTATATAATGTGTTGTTGGAGACAGGTATATAATGTGTTGTTGGAGACAGGTATATAATGTGTTGTTGGAGACAGGTATATAATGTGTTGTTGGAGACAGGTATATAATGTGTTGTTGGAGACAGGTATATAATGTGTTGTTGGAGACAGGTATATAATGTGTTGTTGGAGACAGGTATATAATGTGTTGTTGGAGACAGGTAATATAATGTGTTGTTGGAGACAGGTATATAACGGAGTTATGATAAGAAGTTTTTTATGATGTAACTCGGAGATTAAACTTTAGATTTTGTGAACGAAATTACAATTGTATTTCTGATGTTTATATATTTTTGTGTAATGTATATCGTTTTTGCAGGCTTAAGTATGTCAGTAGTTAGGTTATATGTAATGGGTCGAAACATATGTACTTCGGTGTCTATATAATAATGTTTTAAGATGTTATTAGTTGCAGAATAGGCAGGAACGTTGTTCCTTGGGTCATTAAATGGCTAAGGGTAAAGTTGGAACAAAATAAGGATATTTGTTGGAGGAAGAGCAATCTGTTATGATATGTTAGTGTTATGAGTATTTGCTTGCATATGTTATTGTAAGTATGTGTAGTATGTTTAACAGTATTAAAATTTTAATGCAATAGTTTTCTAAGCAGAGGATAATGACGAAAGTAAGATATGTTACTGTGATTGTGAATGTAAATCAGATATTGTATGTTGTAGATCAAGATTGCCATATTGTGTTTAGTACGGTCTAGTTGCATATTAGCAGATATATACTGATTTTTGTAAGCATGTCTTTTAAATAAAATATAAAAAAAAAAAAAAAAAAAAAAAAAAATATTATATTATTGGTTCTTTATTAATAGCTAAAATAAAGGTTCCTTGCTTTATAATATTATCTGGCCATGAATAATTTATTTGTTAGGTAGGATGTTTTATAAACCTGCAGTGTTTAGAATTCTTATATTACCTAGTGGTCGTTTGTACCTCGCAAACTCGTGCTTATTCCGAGGTGACGTCGAGCCAGGGAGGTTTGCTCATGGTAGTTCATTCTCACCTCTAGGAGAAGAAGCACCAGCTTGGAGCTCTCACTTTATTCCTACAAAACTCCAGGAGAACCTTTGGACCTGGATTTCTTTGATTGGAAGCTGTAGTTGTTGCATTACTTCCATGTTGGGAAAAACTTTACGGATTACGCTTGTATAGTCATCCCCTCAGTGAAGCATTGTATGCCCTCTGAGCTCTAATTGATAAAGCGTCTCTTACCAGTTTCTGCTGTAGTGAAGTGATATATATAGTTAATTAATGAGGTAGTAAACGAATCTCTTGCTGTACTTAATTCACCGCACTAAGGATCTCGGTGATATTTTGTGTTAGTGGATTATGATATTATAGTGTCTATATATATATATATATATATATAATTAAGTGTGGGAAGAAAGGTATATCTCAAGTATTCATGTCTCACTTATGTCTAAGTGCTTTTATTAAATATTTAATTTACTAAGTTCTCCTAGAAGCTTAGTATTTACTGAATAAAATCCAGATAAAGCATATTAGAACTTATTCGCCTTGTTTTAGTTTGATATCTTTATTATGCACCCCATACCCATCCTGTGGGTGGTAGTCAAAAGGTTACAGAGGTACATAATGGGTCCAGGGACTGGACCTCAAAGTTTGATAGCTGAGCAAGTTACAAAGGTAATGAACTCAGATGGTCACAATCATGACAAGTTACAAAGGTATTTGCAGATTACAGAGGTATATATAGGGTCCAGAGACTGGGCCCCAAAGTTGTAATAGCTGAACAAGGTACAATGGTAATTAATTCACTAGTTACAATGTAATGAATCATGTAATAAATTTACACTCTAACATGGTTGCACTCATGAACAAATTATAAAGCAATGAGCAATCTATTAGTCTACACCCACACAACTAATGAGTTATTGGTGCAAATTTTAATGGTTGGGTCACACACATATAACACATAACACACATACATGTATATACATACACACATACACACATATATACATACACACACACACACGTGTCAATGCTTTATTTACAGGGAGCAAAGTCAGGGTATTTTTTCCCGAATGGTCTGTAATATACCACTGTGGATAAAATACTTGACATATCTTGAACATTTCTGAATGAGTTGTTCTGAATTCATTAATTTTATCGCACTCCAGTACATAATACGCAGGGGGGTGACAATAGTCCATCTGGCAAAGTTTACATTTTGTTTGGTCTACATCTGGTGGTGGTGATTTAACCTGCCAAAGATACTTTAAAAACC
>WNWK01048923.1:0-13375 GCA_009830355.1 Cherax destructor | reverse complement strand
ATACATATAAAAAACCCATACCACATTACTGGTCCACAGACTACTTTATCAGTACTTCCCTTCCATGACTTCCCTGCAACAGATTCACTTGTTCCCAAGAATGTTGCATTTCAGACAGGAATAGAAAAACAGAAATGCCCTTATAAAAAAAAGGGGGGAAGGTTTATGTATCTGAAGCAGAAATTCAGTCCCTTTTTTTTTCCCCCCTTCAAGAACTTTTTTCACGCCCCCTTTTGTTTTCGTTCAAGGGACGCCTGTATTCAAGCAAATATACCAAGCAAACGTAACCCTTTTGGGTGAAAATTTTTTTTGTTATGTGGACTGTGAGACTGGTTTTGTTTGGGATGTTTGTATCCCCCGGGGGAAAAAACACACTCATGATACCAGGCGGATTTTGGGGGCATTTCCGGGGGGGGGCGAAGATGAGGGTTTCCCTTTTTGGCAAAAATTGTACACGGGAAATGGACACAACCCCCTTTTTTTGCTGATTTCCTCCCGGTGAACAATACGGGATATATGAAAAGGAGACAAAAAAAAAACATCCCCCAAAAGGTTTTTTTGGGGAGGCAGTGCTGAGGGCAGTGATTTTTTCCCCCAAAAGACAAAAAATTTGAGGGGGCATGACAAACGAGACGTTACTTCCCGCAACCATCCATAGAAACAGATGGTACAAAAGAAAAAGGGAAAAAGGGAAAATTTAAGGGGGGAAAAGCCAGCTGCTGTTTTTAAATTATACGAACAAGGGGGACTAAAAGTGTTTTTTGGATGGGGTTTTTTTTTTTGGGGAAAACCCCCAAGTGGTATATAAAAGTTTTTTTCCCCCCTTTTGTAGATATTGCAATGCCTGCATTCAATATGTACGAAATAAAGACTGGACAACACAACGCCGGAAAACTCCCTGAATGTAAAAAAACAGTAAAAAAGTATGGTACAAACCCTCCCCCCCCCCTCACACATGTCCCCCAACCACAACCACAACCACAGCCTTTGGGGGAAAACCCCCCTGAATATCCCAAACCCCTACCTTTAAATACCACCTACCCCAAAGAAGAAGCTTTCCCCCGGGAAAAGTGTGTTGTTTTGGGGACCCCCACAAAGGCCCCCAAAAAGGGGGGGAAAGGGCAAAACCCCATATGTCACCGGGGTGGCACTTGAGAACCATCTTAGGAATCATACAATTGTGAAATTCTAGAAACATAAAGGAACATGTAAATATTTTTTTTTAGTTGTAGATAATAGAATTTGGGTTTTGCAAAAGGGGTAGAAAATCAAAAATAGGGGTACATTTTTTTTGTCATATGATAATAAATTCATTATTTTTATAAAAAAATTGGGGGTTTAAATCAAAAAAATTTTCTATAGATATAAAAAAATAAAAAAAAGAATATTAAAAAAAAAAAAGAAAACGAAATATGTAGATTTTTTAAGCGGAGCTCCATGTTCCCCAGGGGATCATCAAAAGGGGGAAATTTTGCCTCAAACTCGGGAAGTACTGACCCTTTTTTTTTATGCCCTAAAACTTTTAAAATGGTTTTTTTTCCCAAAAAAATTTTTTTTTTTCAAAAAAATTGAGCGTTCGGGGAACGAATATGTTTTTGGGCAGTTAATGGGTTAATATAAACATACTTAGAAATATGATAGAAATAAGCAGATTGCATCAACTTGCTGCCAGAATTAAGCACTATTTTTGGTAAGAAAAAATATTTTTCATAATTTTTTCAATTTTATTTTTTTATATATCGAAAACGCTCCCTCCTTGATGTGGCTCATAGCCACCCTGCAGGACCACTGACACGCTAACTCACCGTAGGTTACCATGCTCAAAATTTTTTCCCACGAACGTGCACATCATTTTTACATTGTGTTAGATAATAATGTGCCGCAATTCTTCAATCGTGCAATACCTATAACGTGGCAACATAACTGCAAAGCAATGATGATCTACTGTATAACACTTAAAGACGTTCCAATAATTTAAATGCTTTATTGGCTCTATGCAGGTCATAAGTGATCTCTGCATCTCTTCCATAGATCTGATATTTCTTTTGCCCTGAATGGGGTCACAACAGCCGAACAACATTTCAAATGAGGGATACATACTTCTGAAAGTGTCTATTGGCATTATTTCCTTGCTTGAAAGTTCCACATCCACCTCATCAACCTCCTAGCTGTCATGACCTTTGTCTTTAATGTGTTCTTTGAAAGAAAGTGCAGCTGACATAATTATTCTAAGTCTTTCAAGTGTTCCTTTCATTTTATTTGACGATCTCATTTTTGTATACAGTGTCTCTTTGATTTCTTCATTCTTTCATACCTAAACAGCTGGAATGTTTACCACCATTGAACATCGGTCGTCTCCACTGCCCACTGGAAACCCTTCTTATATCTTCCTGTAATTTTTCAGTATCTTCTACCAAAGGGGACATTCATGTTTATTTGTGTCATCTGCAAATGATACAAAATTGTTTTTTTATCTATGTCTCCCATGAGGATAGAAACAGCAGAAGGGGGCAGGAATGTTTGGGGCATCTTTTTTACCTTGTTGATGCTGGTTTTTTGCTTTGTTACATTTTTTTGCATTCTTTGTGTTAGGAACCTGAAAATCCACTGCCTACCTTCATAGACTAGCATGATTTTGCATGCAATCACCCTGTTATAAACATCATCAAACACCTGCAAACTGTTTATATCACATCTATTCTTTAGTTTTCACAGCCCCTGTAATTCTGTCATAGGGGGTTCACAGCTGTACAGACAACATCCGTCAAAACCCATGCTGGTCTGAGTTATGGGATTGTTGTCCATAAAATTGTAATCTCCCTTTTTTGAAGATTTTTATGAGAAGTGCTATGGTGTAATTTTTAGCCGGGTGCTCTACTCCCTTTCTTATAAAGGAGCATGTCTGCCCCTTTTTAAGGTCTCTAGTACCTCACACATATCTAAGTTCTTTAACCGGGTAAAATATTATTCCCTACCATTACACTAGCTGTTATATTCCCTAAGAGTAAAATAATTGTCAGGTAGTAGGTTGAGACCAACCCCCCAAAGGAGGTACTCCCGTCCTGTCAAGTGAGGTAAACAGAAGCCTGTACTTGTTTCATGAGGGGTAGGATTGCTGGTGTCTTTTTCTGTCTCATAAACATGCAAGATTTCAGGTAAAAATTTTTGCTACTTCTACTTTACACTTAGTCAAACCATTCATGTACAAGCATATATATATACACACCCCCCTGCTTCTATTTTCTAGTTCTTGTTCTTATTTATCTCCATGGGGAAGTGGAAAAAGAATTCTTTCCCGTAAGCCATGCGTGTCGAGAGGCGATAAATGCCGGAGCAAGGGGCCAGTAACCCTTCTCCTGTATATATTACTAAATGTAAAAAAACTTTTCTTTTTGGGGGCCCCCCGTGGTGGAAAAGCCGACGGTTGAAAGAAAGAAAGAAGGATTTGTATCATTTCTCTGTCTCAAACACGCAAGATTTCAGGTATGTGGTGCTACTTCCACACTTAGTCACACTACACATACATGTACAGCATATATAATTACAGTGGTACCCCCGAGTTACCATTGGGGCCCCAAAATCGCCCTTTATGAAGTTTATTTTTTAAATGCAATGGGAAGTATATTTTTGGGGGAAAGGACTAGTCTATTTTACATTATTCCTTATGATAAATTGTTGAATTTTTTACTTGAACAGCATCTCAACGAAAAATATCGAATCGAGGTACCACTGTATATATACACACACCCTCTGGGTTTTTCTTCTATTTTCTTACTAGTTTTTGTTATTTCATTCATGGGAAGTGGAAAGAATTCTCTCCATAGCCATGATGTAAGAGGCGACCAAATGCCGGAGCAAGGCCAGTAACCCCTTCTCCTGTATAAATTACAAAATTAAAAAGAGAAACTTTGTTTTTTTTTTTGGGCCACCCCGCCTTGGTGGAATATGGGCAGTTGTTGAAAAAGAAGATGTGAAACTCACCGATAAATAAAGTTTTAAAGGGTTTTGCCGTACATTTGGTGATATAGACTTTATTTCCACACAAGTCTGTGTTTCCTCTGCCAGTCCTCCAGTAAACATGGCCTGAAGTAGGCACTTCCCGCTGACAACACTGCCCGGTGAGCCTGGAAGAAAGTACAGTAAACATTAATTGAAGTAGTCTCCACTGACAACACTGCCCAGTGAACCTGGAAGAAAGAACAGTAAACATTAACTGTAAGTAGGTCTACCTGTTGACAACACTGCATGCTGACAACACTGCCCCAAATGACACTGCCTGCTGACAGCATTGCCGCTGAGGACCCTGCCTGCTGACAGCAGTGCCCGCTGAGGACACTGCCTGCTGACAGCATTGCCGCTGAGGACACTGCCTCTGGCTTGACAGCATTGCCCGCTGAGGACACTGCCTGCTGACAGCATTGCCCGCTGAGGACACTGCCTGCTGACAGCATTGCCCGCTGAGGACACTGCTCGCTGACAGCATTGCCCACTGAGGACACTGCCTGCTGACAGCATTGCCCGCTGAGGACACTGCCGCTGACAGCATTACCCGCTGAGGACACTGCCTGCTGACAGCATTACCCACTGAGGACACTGCCTGCTGACAGCATTACCGCTGAGGACACTGCCTGCTGACAGCATTACCCGCTGAGGACACTGCCCTGCTGACAGCATTACCCACTGAGGACACTGCCTGCTGACAGCATTGCCCACTGAGGACACTGCCTGCTGACAGCATTGCCCGCTGAGGACACTGCCTGCTGACAGCATTACCCGCTGAGGACACTGCCTGCTGAAGACACTGTCGCTGACAACACACACAAGCTTAAGTGTTTGTGTTCATTACAGTCAACCCCGGTTCTCGCGGTAACTGCTCCAGAGGGCCGTCGACCACCGATTCTATTTTCCCATAAGAAATAATTGAAATAAAATTAATCCGCTCCAGACATCCAAAAGTATTAAAATAAAATATTTTTTAGAACTTTTTGACCTTAAATTATACATATTTTATGAAAAATTAAGAAATAATAGTACAATAACATGTCATTTACATTTATTGAAGAGTTGTTGATGTGTGGAAGACGGGAGGAGGGGAGAAGGTGGAGTAGTATGCTAGTGTTTGGAAGGGAATCCTTCCATTAACACTGCAGGTGGCAAGTTCTTTATGGAGTTACTGGCCTTTTCTTGAATGCTACACTCCTGCATGAATGCTACACTCCCTCATGAATGCTCACACTCCCGCATGAATGCTACACTCCTGCATGAATGCTACACTCCTCATGAATGCTACACTTCATGAATGATACACTCCCTGCATGAATGATACACTCCCTGCATGAATGCTACACTCTGCATGAATGCTACACTCCCTGCATGAATGATACACTCCTGCATGAATGCTACACTCCTGCATGAATGCTACACTCCCTGCATGAATGCTACACTCCTGATGAATGCTACACTCCCCGCATGAATGCTACACTCCCTGCATGAATGCTACACTCCCCTGCATGAATGCTACACTCCCTGCATGAATGCTACACTCCCGCATGAATGCTACACTCCCTGCATGAATGCTACACTCCCTGCATGAATGCTACACTCCCTGCATGAATGATACACTCCCTGCATGAATGATACACTCCTGCATGAATGCTACACTCCTGCATGAATGCTACACTCCTGCATGAATGCTACACCCTGCATGAATGCTACACTCCTGCATGAATGCTACACTCCTGCATGAATGCTACACTCCCTGCATGAATGCTACACCCCCTCATGAATGCTACACCCCCTGCATGAATGCTACACTCCCTGCATCCCTGCTTCACTCCCTGCATGAATGCTACACTCCTGCATGAATGCTACACTCCCTATGAATGCTACACTCCCTGCATGAATTCTACACTCCCTGCATGAATGCTACACTCCCCACGAATGCTACACTCCCTGCATCCCTGCTTCACCCCCTGCATGAATGCTACACTCCCTGCATGAATGCTACACTCCCTGCATGAATGCTACACCCCCTGCTTCACTTCCTGCATGAATGCTACACTCCTGCATCCCTGCTTCACTCCCTGCATGAATGCTACACTCTGCTTCACCCCCTGCATGAATGCTACACTCCTGCATGAAGCAAAGATGTCATTTACTATGATGACATCTTTGCTCTTGGCCTCATGACTCTAGTCTCTTCCAACCATTTATTGATGCTCTTAATAATCTTGCTCCTTTTCATTAAGTTTAAAGCTGATTGGGAATCTAATTCTTTGCTTCCTTTCCTTGATGTTCATGTCCACCGTTCAGATACAGGTTTTGCCTTTTCCATGTACCGCAAGCCTATGCACAGTGGCATGTATATTCACTACTTTTCTTATCATTCTTCCTCTGTCAAGAAAAGTGTTCTTATCTCCCTCTTCTCCGTGCTCTCCGCATTTGTGATCCTCAGTTCCTTGAAGCAGAAATTTCTACTCTTCATAATTCATTTTCCCGTCTTGGCTACCTTTCCATTTCATAGATTCTGCTTTCTCTCTTTCCAAACGGACTTTCTTCTCTCCTAAACCCCCTACTCCTGGAACCTCCTGTCCTCTGCCTTCCCTACATCTCTGGTCTCTCTAATCTCAACAACTCTCTCGTTCCTCAGACATCAAACTTACCTTTCGCCAGAATAACACTCTTCGCACTAATCTAGTTCATATCTCCCTCCCTCTATAGATTCTCCTGGTGTCTACTCTATTTTTGTTCCTCCTGTCATCTTCAGTACTTTGGAGAAACTGGCCAATCTCTTTCCCGACAGACTTAAGGAGCACAAAAATAGTGTTAGGCTTCTGACACTAATAATGCTCTTTTCTGTCATGTCAGAGATCACAGTCATCCTATTGATTGGTCTTCTGCTAAAACTGCTACCCTACGTCTAACTTTCACAGTCGCCGTCTGGTTGACTCCTCCCTTATACACAACTTTTCCCTGTATGAATCTTAGCCCTGGCTGTCTCTGTAGATGCTTTCCTCTCCCATTACATTGTTAAATGCTCCAAACTTCAGAACACCTGTGACTTAACCTGATTCCTTCCCTTTCATCCTTCCCTCTTCTCCTCTTTTAAATTTCTCCTCTGTATTTCTCCTGTATTTGTCCTTTATTTTATTTTCATCATTTTTCCCCCTGTTTTCTTGTCTTCCATTATGGCCGCCAGCTTTTTGCAGTGCTCCTCTTTTCCCCGAGCATGACTGACTCCACTACTACTACTTCCACTACCACTACTACTTCCACTATTACTCCACCACTCTCTTGTGCCCTCCCGCTGCCTATAAATACCCCTTCTACCTGTTCTTTGTGTTAGTGTGACTTTGTAAAAGGTCCAAGTCGACCGAAACGTCGTAGTAAGCTCCTCTTCTATGTGCGGTTGTGTATTGTTCCAGTCACGGTATTAGTTATTTAACACTATGGTTGTTAACATCCATGAACACTGTGGTTAACAACCATGAACACTGTGGTTAACAACCATGAACACTGTGGTTAACAACCATGAACACTGTGGTTAACAACCATGAACACTGTGGTTAACAACCATGAACACTGTGGTTAACAACCATGAACACTGTGGTTAACCACGAACACTGATGGTTAACAACCATGAACACTGTGGTTAACAACCATGAACACTGTGGTTAACAACCATGAACACTGTGGTTAACAACCATGAACACTGTGGTTAACAACCAGAACACTGTGGTTAACCATTTCGAACACTGTGGTTAACAACCACGAACACTGTGGTTAACAACCACGAACACTGTGGTTAACAACCATGAACACTGTGGTTACCAACCATGAACACTGTGGTTAACAACCATGAACACTGTGGTTAAACAACCACGAACACTGTGGTTAACAACCATGAACACTGTGGTTAACAACCATGAACACTGTGGTTAACAACCATGAACACTGTGGTTAACAACCATGAACACTGTGGTTAACCATGAACACTGTGGTTAACAACCATGAACACTGTGGTTAACAAACTTTTCATGAACACTGTGGTTAACAACCATGAACACTGTGGTTAACAACCATGAACACTGTGGTTAACAACCATGAACACTGTGGTTAACAACCATGAACACTGTGGTTAACAACCATGAACACTGTGGTTAACAACCATGAACACTGTGGTTAACAACCATGAACACTGTGGTTAACAACCATGAACACTGTGGTTAACAACCATGAACACTGTGGTTAACAACCATGAACACTGTGGTTAACCACAAACATTGTGGTTGTTAACAACCACGAACACTGTGGTTGTTAACCCTTTGACTGTCGCAACCCTCAATCCTGAGTGCCATTCTGTTGTCGCAAAATATTCGAAAAAAAAAATTATTTTTTCTTATCAAAATGTTAAGATTATTTTTCTGATTGTTTTTATCCTAAAAACAGATTTTTGCCATCAATACTTACCGAGATATGGAGGTGTAAAGTTGGCAGAAAATGAGCCGCGTATGGCAACAGCGGCGACTGCCACTCACTCAGTAAACATTTGTTTACTTCCATTCGTAGATTTCTTGTTTTTTTCACTATTTTCTTTTTTTACATAACTTATGTGGCCTGTGAGGCCATGGTAAGGCGCAATGTATATATATACATTCGTTGTATGCAACACAATAATAGCATAAACATTAGTATCTTTATATTGTTTACAAAACTTGTTTACACAAATGAACAATACAAAAAAATCTTTATTACTATTGTTCTATAATATATATACAAATGTGCAGTCACTGGACATGTTCATAGACATTCTGCAGCTTGTGGAACTCTTTGAAACATGGTTCCATGCACAGTGGTGTTTTACATTCCTCACACATAAAACGAGTGTGTCTGCATTTTTGTGGGCGTTTTTTTGTATATACACAGACAAAACATCTCTTCTGAGCAGTTTTCTTCAAAGTAGTAGCAAGCAGTTGTGTTAGGTAGTTATCCTAGGTTGATGGTCGTCTGGGTCGTCATTCCTTCCTTCCTTCCTACATTCCTTCCTTCCTACATTCATTCCTTCCTTCCTTCCTACCTACCTACCTACCTTTCTTCCTTACTACCTTTCATCCTTCTGGTTTCTATATATACACACATAGTCACTGGACACGTGCCTAGAACTGCTATAAGCTTCTGGAAGCTGGTTGTTGTGTCTGGGTCATCATTCCGACCTTCCTTCCTTCCTTCATTCCTTCTAACCTTCCTTCCTACATTCCTTCCTTCCTTTCATCTCGTCCTTCCTTTCTTCCTTCCTTCTGGTTTGTATATATACGCATATATAATCAATGGACACTTCATAGAATTGCTATTAGCTTCTGGAAGCTGGTTGTTGTTTCTGGGTCGTCATTCCTTCCTTCCTTCCTTCCTTCCTTCCTTCTCCTGCCTACCTTCCTTCCTGCCTTCCTTCCTTCCTGCATTCCTTCCTGCCTTCCTTCCTTTCTACCTTCCCTCCTGCCTTCCTTCCTTCCTGCATTCCTTCCTACCTTCCTTCCAACCTTCCTTCCTACATGCCTTCCTACATTCCTTCCTTCTTACATTCCTTCCTTCCTACATTCCTTCCTTCCTTCCTACATTCCTTCCTTCCTACATTCCTTCCTTCCTACATTCCTACCTTCCTTCCTTTCATACCGTCCTTCCTTTCATACCGTCCTTCCTTTCTTTCATCTCCTTCCTTCTGGTTTCTATATATACACATATATAGTCACTGGACACTTCATAGAACTGACATTTAGCTTCTGGAAGCTTCTGGTTGTTGTGAGTGTGTGGACTTGTAAATATGCTGAGTCACGGTGCGGCTGCTGTCAAAATGACATATTATACCACCACTCACCTGTCAACACCCATGGGGTCCCAAGCTCTTCTTCCCCACAGTCCTTTCTACCTACTTACGTACCTACTTATGTACCTACTTACGTACCTACTTACCTACTTGTTTACCTACTTGCTTACCTACTTACCTACTTACTTACCTACTTGCTTACCTACTTACGTACCTACTTACCTACCTACATACCTACTTGCCTACCTACTTACCTACCTACTTACTTGCCTACCTACTTACCTACCTACTTACCTACTAACCTATTGCTATTGTTCTATATATATACACATATATAATGACTGGACACTTTCCATCAACTTCCCTTAGCGCTTGAAGTTGTGTGTGTTTGGACATCTAAATTTGCTGAGTCAGGGTAAGGCAGCTGTCAAAATGGCATATTATACCATTACTCACCACCCTCACTGCTGTCAACCTGTCAACACAAAAGGGGACCCATGTCTTCCCCACAACCTCCTTCCTAGCTTCCTTTCTTCCTTCATTCCTTTCTTACTTATTTCCTTCCTTCCTTCCTCTCGTCTCTTCCTTCCTTCCTCTCATCTCTTCCTTCCTGCCTTCCTTTCTTCCTTCATTCATTCCTTCCTTTTTTTCGTCCTTCCTTTCTTACTACTTTTGTTCCTTCCTTCCTCTCATCTCTCCTTCCTTTCTTTCTTTCTTCTTTTGTTCCTTCCTTCCTCTCATCTCTCCTTCCTTTCTTTCTTTCTTCTTTTGTTTCTCTTCCTTCCTCTCATCTCTCCTTCCTTTCTTCTTCTTTCCTTCCTTCTTTTCCTCCTCCTTCCTTCCTTTCATCTCTTCTTTCCTTCCTTCCTTCCTCTCATCTCTTCTTTCCTTCCTTCCTTCCTCTCATCTCTTCTTTCCTTCCTTCCTTCCTCTCATCTCTTCCTTCCTTCCTTACTTTCTTTCTTTTTTCCTTCCTTCCTTCTGGTATCTTGGGCATTGCTTTCGGTCACAAACTCCTCAAAACCATGAAATTCATCTTCAGAGACACTTCCATCTGTGTTAGAGCTATCATTGAGGATGAGAACAGTCCCAGATGCGCCAAGGAGTCAGATAATTCTTACCACTAGGCATGCTGAACAAGGACTACTGAAATGGCCTTCCCACAATGCACCACTGGCTGCCCGATTTTTTTTATACTGCGCACACTGACCACACAGACCCATTCTCTCACATGTAGGCCTACCAGCTTTCTCCTGTTTGATTTGAGGCCGCTAGAATTTAGGCGTATAGATACGTCTGAAACAGTGGCTCGTAAGACGTATATATACGACCGAAACAGTCAAAGGGTTAAGTTGTGACTCTTAAGAACTATCAACTTTCACAATATAAACACTAACAACTTTCACGAGATAATATAAACATTATCAAGAGAGATTTTCTCAACAGTATAACTAGAGTTTGTGACAATGTTTCAATAATCTAGAGATAATAACAATAATAATTGTTACGGCCTCCTACCTAAATGGTACTTAGGTAGTTTACCTGCCGGCCGGCAGTCACTGGTTATGTCATCAGAGCCAATGTGGACTGCTGAGCCAGCTGGACCGACAGTGTCAACCAGACTCTCCTATATAGAGTGTTACCCAGACTCTCCCATACACCACTGGAGTTCACCAAGCAGACCTGCTTGAGAGTGCAGACTCGCAGTGTGGTGCTGGTGACAGACCTACAGTGTTCCAGTGCAGAGAGAACTGGAAGCTCTATCCTCTCTAGACCGTGTTACTCGAAAGCAACTCTGTACTTGTGATGTTTGCAAGGCCAAGTACAGTGATGAAGGTGTTCTCTTCCTGCTTGATATGAGGACACTGTAGCATTATGAGGAGAGCGGCAAGACTTGTCACCAGAATTATACTATCTACTGGCTTATTCATCGTACAGACTGTTGTACCTGAGATTGTGTACCTGAGATTGTGTACCTGAGACTATGTACCTGAGATTGTGTTTACCCGGAGTGTCAGGTATTCAGTGGTGTATCCAGAGAGCTTGTGATGGTGGCACGACACAAGTTAAGAGTCGTGTATTTGGTGTGTGTCAAGACGTGGTGCACAGGTTTCACTAGAGAATGAGTTCATGATGCAGGGAACGTGCCATGTGGCACAGAGAAGGTGTTGTGTGACACTGAGCGATGGCGTGTGTAACACAGAGATAAGGGTGTCTGAGGACACGGTGGAGAAGGCGTATCATGACATGGTATGGTAGTGTCCTGCGTGACACTTGAAGACGGCAGCGACTTGATAAGCACTAAGTATATGATTTTACTTGTGGTATTTTATTGTACTATGATTTTGTGTATATATATGTTTTTACACAGATTATATGTTATACAGATTATGTTTTTATATTAATAATAACGTATATATTAACAAATATTTGAAATCTGAGATTTTATTGTTATCCCGAACAGACCTTTATTACAAATTAGTATTTTTTTTTGTAATAATAAACTTTCCAAACTGTGTTTACCTCGGAGCAGACCTGGCTGACAGCCCACCCTCAACCTTCACCTCAGAGTAGACCTGGCTGACAGCCCAGCTGACCTGGCTGACAACCCACCCTCCACCTTCATCTTCTTTGATTACTAATTCTCCTGTGCAATTTTAAATGTAATTTATTCGCTTGACTGTCAATTAAGATGGTAGTTACGTTCCTGAAAAACTATGTCTAATCAAAATTCGTCTAAAATTAACTGAAGAACATATGGGAAAAATAGTGTTATGTTCATTACAGCTTTAAAAAAAAAATCTATTTTTTAAAAGCTTTGTAATTCACTCAAAACTCAAAAACAATCAAGTTTTCTATTCAATACATTATAGTTGTCATTGCTTGTTGATTTGTGTCTGGAGGGTTGATGTGACCCTGTACAATACCTGTGCAAACACAGGGTAATCAGTTCCACAAGTACTACCTCCCACAACTAACACCTGCCTCCACCACAATCACATGCAAATATCAGTGGAAATATATATTACCAGCCAGAAAAGAACATTTTTTACTAAATAAATATGCCCAGAGTAATACCCTTTATAATGTGAATGCAAGCTTAAAAAAAATTTAAGATCACAATAAAACCTCAAGTTGTCAACATGTGCTGCTGTTATTGTTGGGTTTATAGTTGTGATTTCCTAAGGGTCATTGTGTCCACTTCTCTGCTATGAAATTAACTACCAGAATTCAATATAAAACTATTTAAAACATATTAATAAATTTATTTAAATAAAAAATAAAGTATCTTTCCCTTGCATTTTCAATAATAAAAGTAATAGCAGTAAGGAGCAAAGTTTAGTGTTGGGCACCACCACATAATATCTAAGTTATTGACACTAGGGTCCCTCACATAGATCTACATTATTATCACCAGGGTCCCTCATATAGACCTACATTATTGGCACCAGGGTCCCTCATATAGACCTACATTATTGGCACTAGGGGCCCTCACACAATTCTACATTATTGACACAAGGTCCGTCACACAGATCTACATAATTGACACCAGGG
>WNWK01048922.1:0-13375 GCA_009830355.1 Cherax destructor | reverse complement strand
AGCTCTCCCACCATTCCACCAAATCATTATTATCCTCTCCCTTAGCTCCCACAATGACCCCCACCACCTCCTAAAATCATCCACCCTACCCATGCCAGTCAATAATCTTCCATTCAGCTTCCAATAACTCTGATACCACCTAATCACCCCTTCCCAACTCACATCTGCCAGAACACCCCTATGATCCGAGAATCCCACATCAAAAGTCTGCACCCTCCCTACAACCACCCTCCCCGTCACATATACCCTATCCAAACGCGCTGCATATCCCTTCCTAACAAAAGTATACTCCACAAAAAAAAAAACCTCCCACTATGTCCCTAAAACCTGCACTACTCAATAAAGCCCTCAACGCCCCCAACTCACAACCCGCTCCCCTAGGTTCCACATCCCTTTTTCTAATTACACTATTAAAATCCCCTCCCAATATTGCCACGCCCGGCAAACCTCCCAATGCCCCCACCATGTAATCGTTTAAAAAATCAATTTTCACTCTTCGAGAAGCCTCTGCCAGCATATAAACCCCTACGAAACAAACCCTCACACCCCCCAATCCCTCCACCCTTACCACCCTGCCCCCCCACTCTCCTCCCACGCTCGTAGAACAAAGGGGCTTGACGTGCTAATGACCACTGCCACACCTCCTTTTAATTTCCCTGAAGACCCTGCATACACCTCATATCCCTGCAAACATAATTCACGTCCACATCTATAATTTTTTTTTTTTATTTTATTAAAAACAGTACAGACAAGTATAAACAAGAAGAGTTACAACAGGAACAAAATATGTATGTGATAATATAATAATTATACACTGTCATAATCCAACATGTCAGCAGGATAGAAATTTGACATTTCATATTCGATGTAAACCCATTACATCATAACCCGCAATTGCGGAAACACAACATTCAAAACAATGATAAGTACTATAACAAGCATAGTATTATGTCACTAAATACAATTATTATTATTATTATTATTATAATCAAATAGAAGCGCTAAACCACAGGGATTATACAGTCTAAATACAATTACAAACCAAGAACCACCCCCTCCCGGAGCATCGTACAACACGTGCTCTAGTAGCTGGACCCTCCCGGAGCACCATACAACACGTGCTCTAGTAGCTGGACCCTCCTGCAGCTCCACACAGTACAAAGCACGAGGGAAACCCCAACTTAACTTATTTGTGTTGAGAGCCCAACACAGTGTTTCTCAACATAATATATCATACCTCCGAACTCTAAGGACTTTAAATATGTTGATACCGTTATTTAAAAAAAAACTTTTACATCTTATTGAAAACGGTACATACAGGTATATACAATACAATAAAAGGATACCTAATATGAATGGAAATTATGTTCAACAATGCTTATTAATATTACAACACGCCGACAACACCCCCCCCCTAATACATTTACAAATCAAAATCAACCGTACCATGTATACTATTTGACCATACATAGATGTTGTTCGTTTGCCTTAGTATTACATACAAGTTAAGTCGAAACATATTTGTTCAATACAAATTATCTTTGTCTACACTCAACTCCAGTCCAACTCTCATGTATGTTACATGGGGATCAAGAAGTACCTAAGTTTACGTCTCCAATCATTACAAAACATTCGAGGCCACAAAACACAATTCTCCTACAACAGGTCTTGTTCATGGTAAGCATACCATCCAAGGTTAATTGCCATAACTCTCTACATGCTTTGGCGTGCTCCCTAACACAAAACTAGGTGTCCTTTTGATATCATCAGAAAAACCTTAGGTTCTCTGGCATTAGATCTCTTATGCTCTTAATTCCCCCCCCCCTCTTACTAGGTACACAAAACACCTAACTAAACCTCAGTACATATTACCAGTATACATCCGAACACATAAGAAATTTTAACACATGACCAAGCAACACTAATAAGAATCATAGCCTAATTGTATACTATGTTCTATCGATCAGATATACAACTTGGAAATCTCTCCATGTTGTCAATTCGCACAATCTGAGTCGGTCCTATGAAAGGCCACAAAAGTAACGCAAACATAGGATATAACCCTTATTTGGCACAATGGGTTGTCACTGTCTCTGAAAGTCTTCGGACTAAATAGCCCGTTTTGAATATCCAACTCTCATACCTCTATACTACTATATAAGACCGACTCTCTCCATGCAAAAGAAGTTTACCTACCACTTAATAACTAACAGTTCCACCAAAATGATAAAACCATGCACTGTCTCCATTTTGAACTCCCCCCAGTCTGAGTCAACGCTCACACCGAGAACCTAACCCCGGACCAACTACAGGTCACCTTCCCTCATCCTAGGCCACATCCCACATCTTGCACACCTTTTCACTAGCGCTCTTCATACATAAAATGAAAAACACCCTCCCCCCTCACCGAAGACCAGCCCACATGCTCCGTCATGGTACCATTCAACACGCAGTGGATGTCACAAACCCTTTAATACATCCATCGTTAGATGTCTATATCCCAACGAAAAGTCTCTCTCCCAGCTATGTCCATACACTTCACGATTTCTACATTTCGTTCTGTAAAACCGACACGTCAGTGCCCTGATGTGCATCGCACTTCTAATCTCCCGCATCCCCCAAGAAACATATAAAAAATCGAGTACCAAGTATGAAACCGATCGTCGGACCGCATCCGAACAACCCCATACCTCTAAACTTAACGCCCTAAGCATTGACAATCCCTCACCGCCTACCTGTCGTAGGACGCCCTGAAACCAGTTCCTCACCCTTATTAATTCTTTACAAAACTATACGACATGGTAGGCCGTTTCCGGCCATCCACACCGTACACAGTTTTGATCCCGAGTCACACCCATTACATACAACTGCCCCTAGACGCTAGGATGCCATGAAGGAAACGGAATCCAGTTTCTCGAACCCGAGGTTGCAATCGCAATCTCTTGAACCAATACCATATGGTCTTCCAATGGTAACCTGGATAAACCTCCTCACCAATGACCTCACCCACGTACATACCAATATTATCCAGTTTACATACCTTTACCCTCTTGGGGTTTTGTGCTACCAATAGATGCCGCAACATGGCTTCACACAACATTAAATCATTACCCACCCACCACCTTCTAACCTCTCTCATTACTGCGTCAACCCTCGCCCCCCTAACTCCGCCTCGCTCTAGATATTCCTGCCGCACATAAATACCAATCAAACGCCTATGTACCGGTATTAGCCCCATACCTCCCTTAGCTATTTTTGTCATGACAACATCCTTCCCCAACCAATGTTGATGGAATCCCCATATAAAATTCAAAACTCTCCTCTGTAACCTCAGTACATCCTCCGGAAGCAAAGGATAAACTGTTGCCACAAACCATAATTTACTATACACAAGGACGTTTATGACAATTACCCTCTGAAGTATTGTCACCTCACTTGGTTGCCATCCAGCCATTCTACAACTGGCCGCATCTACAACTAAAGACGAATTAATTGTTCTTGCAGATCTTTCCTCGTCACAAAAATGTACTCCACATATTTTAAGGCTCTCGACAGTTTTCCACCCATACTCCTTGCCCAACGTCCCCCCACCCAGGACCCCACCTCCAAAAATTTTGATTTTTCCCTATTAACACACATGCCTGACGCATCTCCAAAAAAAACTATAACCCTGTTAATGAATTCCAAACCTACCCTACTACGCACCATTATGGTAGTATCATCAACATATCCTATGATGCCCACCTCTACACCCTGCGCACTAAAACCCTGCCCCACTCCTCCGTTAACTAACCTATAAAAAGGGTCCTGCAAACAGGCAAACAAGAGCTGGGAGAGGGGACACCCCTGCCGCAGCCCCCACCCCATGCCTATCTCGGACCCCACCCTCCCATTCACCTGAACCCATAGTTTTGCATCAATGTATAGCATACGCACCCATGACACTACCTCTTCCCCAAACCCCTGTTTTAATAATATTGCAAATAAAGTCTCCCTATCTACATTATCAAAAGCCTTTTCCCAATCCAATCCCAATACTCCTCCCCAATGACGTTCCTCCACAAAACCTTTGATTCTACGATGGCCGACCCTCATAGACCTTCCAGGAATCCCATATTGCCCTTCCCATACCACTTTATCTAACACTCGTTTCATACGATTAGCTAAAATTCTTGCAAAAATCTTATAATCCGCTCCTAACAACGTGATGGGTCTATATTCCCTTAGAGTTCCATGTATGTGTACCTTCGGCACTAAAACGACGATCCCCAACCCCACCTCCCCACCCATTTTTCCATCATCTTTCATAGCATTTTATAAACGGACCAGGACGTGTTTTAACGTTTCCCAATGGACTACATAAAAATCCCCCGAAATTCCATCCCAACCCGGCAATTTTCCCATTGCCTGACTCCGAACGGCCTGGGCAACCTCCTCCTCCATTATACTTCCCTCCATGGCCATTCTATCCACATCATTCACGTTCGCCACTATGCATTGCATGCCCAGCCCTGGTTGTGTGCGGGTGCTCGTGGTGTCCTCTGGTGGCCGTATCGTGAAATTTTATTTTCACTGTCATGGAGGCCGGTTACAGGAGGAGAGTTAACACCATTGGAATTGAGGTTCTACAGAGAGCGGTGTACCCATCCAATGTGGATGTTGTTCTGCCAGCACTTCTACGTGATGTTCTAGGCGCTGACCATTCAGAACTGTACGGCATATCTTTGAATGGGGCGAGGAGACTATTTGTGAAATTTGCTTGCACGGAGGCTTACCACAGGATCGTGGATAAGTTTCAGGACAAAAGGTTGGTGGTAATGGAAGGACTAGTGGTATGTGTACGTGACATTTCAGCCACTTATAAGTGGATAAAATTGAGGAACGTGCCGTTTGAGGCGGCAGAATGTGATGTCACTGAAGTCGTGCAGAAATATGGAATTGTTCATGCTGTAACTGTTGGACGGTGGACAAAGGGGCCCTATGCTGGTATGTTGGAGGGGACGTATTCGGTCAAGATGACGTTACGTCAGGCAATCCCTTCGTACGTACTAATGTCTGGTTTTCGCACGCAGGTGTATGTCACTTATGTTGGGCAGGCCCGTACCTGTCGGTTATGCGGACAGCAGGGGCACCTGGCGGTGGATTGTATTCGAAGGCAGACGGATGTGCGGCCAGGTGAGGAGGCTGGTGTGCGGACGGAGCAGGCTTCAGCAGTTTCTACAGAAGAACAACGTGTGGATGACAGGAAGGAGGGCATGGTGCGTAAGTCATGGAGTGAGGAAATGGATCAGGTGGACAGGCAGAAGGAGGAGGAGGGTAAGGTGTCGTCTGAGGCATCGGTGGTGCAGAGTACCGCATCTGTTGACGAACATCAGGGTTTGCCTGGGAAGGAGGCAGAGATCTTGCAGGATTTGAGAGAGTTCATACAGGGAGATCCCTTATCGATGGAAGAAGTCTCTGCACTTGTGCAGGGTGGGGCACAGAATGATTTTCATGTGAATGTTGTTGAGAAAGACATGTGTGGGGAAGAGAATAATGTTCATGTATCTGTGGTACTGGCAGAGGTTCATAGGGAGGAAGAAATGGAGTTGATTGAAGAGAAAGGTGCGTCCAGGAAAAGGCCGGGAGAGGAGTCTGAGGATGACTTGTTGACGGCGGCGCAAAGGCCTGGGAAAAGGTGTGGGCAGAAGTGGTTCAGGGAAAGGGGCAAGATCGAAAGGTCATGGTGCTGCTGGGGTAGTGAAGGAGGATGAGAGGGGTAGGAGGGGAAAGGATGGGGAGGGGAATATGAAATTGGAGAAGAGAGTACTGAAGCAGAAGGGCAAACCACAGTCTTATATTTCAGGTGTGTAACAATAAACGTGAATGGCCTCAGGAATGAGGTAAAACGCAAATGGGTGGAGGTTACTTTGAAAAGGTGGAAAGTTGATGTTGTCTTTATACAGGAGCATAATTATAGGAAGGGTAATGAGATTGTGGTGAAGGGGTATAGGATTTTGCGTGTGATGCCAGGGCGTTTAAAGGGGTGTGTTGGTAGGAATCAGTGAGTCAAGCCCATTCACCTTGGAGTCTTGGGAGGACGTGGGAGGTAGAGTAGTTAGAGTGAACGGGATTGGGGTGGGTGCAGGTGAGCTTCTTGGGTGTGTATATGCCAGCCATAGGAAATAGGAGTATAAAGGATGATTTTGTTAATAATGAATTGACATATGCTGTCCGAGGTTTGCCTCAGGTGTCTATAATTGCTGGTGATTGGAATTGTGTGATTAGGATAAGGGACGTGGAACCACGGGGAGGGGTGTGTGTGTTGGGGTCTTTGAGGGGAGTGTTGGTGGCAGTGGGTGTGGTAGACGTGGTGGGGGGACGTGGAGAGTTGGTGGAATACACATTTGTGAGGAATGCTTATGCAGCACGATTGGACAGAATATATGTGACGAGGGCGGTGGAAGTTCGGAGGGTGGAATGTGTAGATGTGGGTTTTTCGGACCATAGGTGTGTGTTGTTTGAAGGGGGGTGGGATGGGGTGGTGAGTGTGTATAAGAGTTATTGGAAATTGAATACGAGATTGTTGGAGAGGGAAGGGGGGGTAGAGCTGTTCGAAGAATGGTGGAGGGGGGTGTGGAAGGGGGGGTGGGGGTGACGAATGGGGTTGTCAGGTGGTGGATGGAGAAGGGGAAAGAGGAAATTCGGAAGTTTTATGGGTGGGTCGGTAGGGAAGAGAGCAGGAGTAGGTTTGGGTATCAGAAATATTTGGAGGGGTTGTTGCGTGATTGTCAGGTGGGGGATTGGGGGGGGAGGAGTAAGGAAGAGGTGGTGGATTTGAGGGATAGGTTACGGGAATTACAAGAGGAACGTTTTCATGCTTTAAGGGTTAGGAGTGGTATGGAGGAGGTATTATGGGGAAATAAGGCTTCGAAGGTGGTTTTACGGAATTTCCAGAAACGCAGGAGGGGGATGTTAATTTCGTCTCTAAAGGTAGAAGGGGGGGTGGCTGGGTATCAGGAAGGGAGGGTTTTGCAAACGACGGAGGGTATGGGGGGGTACGCGGAAGGATGGTTCCGTGGTCAATATGAGAAGGGGAAGGTTAATCAGGTGGATAGAGATGGGTTGTTGAGGGGAATAGGGAGATTATTGAGTGTGGAGGAGGGACGAGAGTGTGGGGCTGAGATTGTGGAGAGGGAGGTATGGGAGGCGGTGAAGGGATTGAGGTTAGGGAAGTCACCTGGGATAGACGGGTTGCCGGGGGATCTGTATGTCACTCAGTGAGGTTGTTCAATGGGTTGAGGGAGGAGGGTTTTATGGGGGAATCTATGAGGACTGGGATGGTAGTTTTGGTGGCGAAGGGTGATTCACCTGAGGGCCTAAGTGATTATAGGGGTTTGGCTATGTTGACGGCGGATTACAAGATTTTCGCAAAGATATTGGCAAACAGGATCAAGAGGGGTTTAGGGGGTGTTTTGCATGGGGGTCAATTTGGGGTGCCTGGAAGGAGTATTCGTACGGGGCATCGGAGCATTAAGCAGTTTATTGAAGATAGCGAATAGGGGGGGGGTGCTAGGATTGGATTGGCAGAGGGCATATGACAGGGTTGATAGGGAAATGTTATTCAAAATTTTGGAGAGACAAGGTTTTGGGGCAGGGGTGGTAAGGTGGGTTGAAACATTGTATGCAGGTGCGTTAATACGGGTGCAGATTAATGGGAATGTGGGAAGGGCAGTGGAAATGAGGAAGGGTCTGCGACAGGGATGTCCTCTGTCGCAGATCCTTTTTGCACTTTTACAGGATCCTTTTTATAGATTAGTGGAACAGGGGTTGAGTACAGGGTCTGATGGGATGGAGGAGGTAGGGGGTATAATTGGCTATGTTGATGATACAACGGTGTTAGTCAGGAAGGAGTGGCAATTGAGTGTGTTGAATGGGTTGGTAGAAAAGTTTGGGAGGGGGACAGGGATGAGGGTTAATAGGGAGAAGTCCAATTTATTGGAGGTTGGCAGTTGGTCTGGGGGAACGTTGGGGTCGAGGAGGGGTTGGAATTGTGTGGAGACAATTAAAATATGTGGTATTGTTTTTAGTGCAGAAGCGATGGTGGCGAGGGGGGTGAATTCAAGGATGGTAGTGGACGAGGCGATTGGGAGGATGAGGGGTTGGGGAGGCGGTGAGCTGACATTAATGCAAAGGGTGATAGTCATTAATGCATTGGTGTATAGCAAATTATGGTTTAGGGCGGTGGTATATCCCCTCTTGGAGGTGGATGTGCAACGTTTGTTGAGTAATGTTTTGAAATTTATTTGGGGGAATGGGAGACACTGGCTGAGTAGGGAGGTCGTGGAAACAAAGACGAGGTGGGGAGGGTTAGGGTTGATACCATTGAGGTGTAGGTTGAGAAGTGTTTTCGTGAGGCATGAGTATCTGATGAGGGGAGGGGAAGGGGGACGAAGAGTGGGGTTAGTAATGAAGGAGGTGCGTAGGTGGTGGGAAAGGAAGGAAGTTTTGTTATGTGAGAATATTTTAAGGGGGTTATTGGTGATGAAAGAGCCAGGGAAGAGTAAGGTGAGTAGGTTGGATAGGTTGGGAATGGAGGGGAGGGTGGTGCAGGGGAGTGGGGTTTATCCTCTGTATGATTGGCAGGGAATATGGAGGTGGTTTCACAAGTTAAAGTTGCATCCTAGGGTGAGGGAGATAGGGTATAGGTTTTGCAGGGTTTTTGGCTTCTAAAGCACAATTATATATCATGGGGTTGATAAGTGAGGGGGTTTGTAGTAGATGTGGCGAAGTGGAAACGGCATATCACGTCGTTTATTTTTGTGGAGGATTGCAGGAGGTGAGAGAATGGTTTGGGGGGGTGTTACGACAGGTGGGGAAAGGGAAGTTTCAGTTCTGAGGTCGCTGAGTTTGGATTTGGGGCAGTTTTCGGACAGCATACGCAGGGTTTGTCTTATTTGGTATTAGATTATGTATATATTTCTTGGAGGTATAGGGACGAGGAGGGAGGGCTCGTATTGGAGCATTAGGAGCAGCTTTTATAGGACTAAGTGTAGGATTAGGGTTTTATATGGTAGGGCGTGGAAGAGGCTTTTTCGCAGGCTTATCGAGGGATGACAGTGTATGGGTTAAGGGAGTGGGGATGGAAAGGATTAGCATGGGTAGGGGAGGGATGGGTCAGGGGCGGTGCTCGAGGATAGGTTGAGGTAGAGGGAGCATGTAGATAGTGGGGTAGGGGGTTTTCAGGGGGTAGGCAGTTAGGTTGGGTGTGTGTATATCAGTGGGGAAGAGGCTGGGGTGGTTTCTGCTTCAGTACTTTTCTGAGAAGGTGCTTCCATTCTGTTAGGCAGGAACGTAGAATGGATCAAAGGTGGATTCATTGGTTGCGTAAGTTAAGGTATGTGAGTTATTATTGGGCTTAAAGAGGTGTGGTGATTTGACATTGTGTGAGGGGGTTCAGGACCTCTGAGGTACCCAAAAGAATGGTGGGAGATTAGAGTGCCATAAGTTTTTGGTTGGTTACAGAAATCCTGGTGGGATTGATTACTGTTTTTGTGCTGAAAAATTGATTGTCATCTTTTATTTATGGCCTTATGTGTACGGTCGTTATTGAAAGGTGTTAGTGGATTGTGTTACCTGAGTCTTGCGATGTAATGCAGAATGTTTTATATGAAAATTATTATTTTTTGAACGTATAGTGTGTGTGTGTGGATCATAATAACATATTTAGCTGTATATGGGGTTGTTTTTCAAGTGGGGGTGTGGGAGTGTTGGGTTATTTTGGTTGTATTAAGGAAGTGTTTAGCTCTTCATGTTCATCCTTTGAAAAATTTTATGTATGTGTATATAGGTATCGTGTGCACTGTAGGTTGCAATTCATGGCCTTCTGTGAAAGGTCGTTCAAGAAATGTGTTCTTTGGTTTCTGTTACCTGTAGTTGCAGAGTATTATAGTATAAAGAATTTTTGTCAGGGTTTGTGTGTGTGGGTCAATACTCCATATTTAGTTGTATATGGGATTGTTTTCCAAGGGGGTGTGCTGGATTGTATATTGGAAGTGTTAAGCTTTTAATGTTTATCCTTTGGGACATTATACTTTTGTGTATATGGATGCATGGTGAAGTATTTTTAAGGGGATGAGGATGGAAAGGTTGTTATCAAGTATATTGTGTTTAATGTAATCCAGCATGGGAGTATATATATTATTACATATACGTTTTATGTGTTATATGTCTCAAGTTTGTCATATTACGTGTGTTTGTTGCATTGGGGTAGCATGTTTTGTCTTATGACCTTAAACTTAAGTGATTGCACATTGGTGGAATGGTGATGTTATTGGAAGAGCTTGTAGTTGTTTAGGTGAGTCTAGCAGTGTATACGTAGAATTACAGGTTGGTTTTTGTATATATTTGTCTGTTCTGGCGAATGACAGGAATCTTGTTGTGTTTTGTAATATTTTTATGATAAGGTGATTTTGGTGTAGGGAAGTTACAAGATGCAGTTTTTGGCTTAGATGCAGGCTATTATGTACATGGTAATATATGTCATGTTTTGTATTTTGTAGTTTCAATAAAATAAAAAAATAAAAAAAAACTATGCAGTAAGGCCTCCCTCGCCTCCTGATTTCCCTCTCTACCAATCCATTTTTGTACAAACCATTTATCCGCATAGTTCCCCATGCTTTCTGTAGTACATAGCCTTTGTCCCTTACAGTATCCAGCCAAGTCCTCATCAACAACCAAAGACATCACCGTTGTCGCCTTGCGTCGCAACCTGAAACTTCGAAGGACTCGAACAGAGGGCTTATCCCCCCATAGCACCTCCTCTATCCCCGCCCGCACCCTCAACGCCTGAAAATTCTCGTTCTGTATATCCTGTAATTGACTTCTAAGACACTCTATTTCTGCTTGATCATACCTTCCTCCCGCACCGTAACAATCTCTCAACTGACCCTCAAGGTACCTCTGCTTTCCGTACCTATATGACACATCTTCCCTCCCTAACCTACTGTAAAAACCCTTTATTGCCAACTTTGCTCTTGAATTCCACCAATCCACCACATTCCCGATTCCTCTACCACCGTCCCACAACCTCTCCCACCATAACTCAAAAGACTCCAAAGCCTCTAAACCCTTCAACAATCTAACATTTAATTTCCAGTAGCTAGGGAAAACTCGAACAACACCTTCCCATTCTAGAGCTGCCAGCATGCCCCTATGGTCCGTGAAACCCAAATCCACACATTCTACCCTCCCACAACGTATTAAATCAGTGATGTACACTCTATCTAAACGTGCGGCATAACCTTTCCAACAAAATGTGAAATCTACGTTCCACCCCCCACCTCCAATCACGTCTACAACACCAACAGCCCTCAGTACATCCCGTAAAATCTCTAAGAGACACCCCCCACCTCTTAACTCAACATCCTTTCCCCTAATAACACAATTCCAATCACCAGCAATCACGGAAACTAAAGGAAGGCCCCTTAGAAAATATACTAAATGCTCACGTACAAAATCTTCCTTCACCCGTCTATTAGATGTTGCTGGCCTATACACACAAACAAAACCTACTTGTATATGCCCTCATGTTCCCACAACACGCACAACCCGTCCCCCACCGCCCCAATCCCATGCCAACAACGTAAAAGGACTGGTCTCCCGTATGCCTACTACAACCCCACCTTTGAACTTGTCCGAGTTCCCCACATAACATGTATACCCTCGAACTCGCAACTCACTTCCACACCTAAAATTATGTTCTTGCATAAAGAACACATCTACATCCAAACGTCTTAGTGATACCTCCACCCATCGTCTCTTGACCTCTGAACGGAGGCAATTAACATTTATTGTAATGCACTTGAAGACAGTGGTGGGGTTTTATCATTTCTCTTCCCAGTTGCTGACAAACCTGACTTGGACTTACCGCTACTACTTCTAAAGGACTTCCCACCACTCCCACCTAACTTTTGGCTACATCTGCCCAAACCTTTTTGCTTGTCCTCTGGCCTGGAGTTAGAATGTCATCCTCCACGGGTGTACTTGGCCTCTTACGGGAAGCTCCCTCGTACTCCATATCACCCATATTATCTTCCCTGTGCACCTCCACGTCTGCCTCTATCACAGACTTATGAGGTACACGCCTTCCCTCTGCACCCACACTACTCACAAGTACAGTCTCCACCACCAGTGATATCACCGGCGTGGATACGAAATCCACTAGCGTCGGGCTGTCAAGGAGCCTCTGAATTTCATCAAAACCAGGCAACTCTATGGACGGGCTCAGCACCTCTTCCACCAGAGGTGACTCACCCGCGGCATCACCATCTTGATCACCCTCAGATGCTGGTGGCAACGTCAAGACGACTTCCTCTGCAGCCTCCACCACTTCACTCCATTTCTCATTAACAGGTAACTCCTTCAGAACGTCCTCTACCACCGGTATGTCATCCTTCGGTGGGTGAACGCACTCGTCCATCATTACACTAAGTGTCGCTTCAGGTTGTTCCGTCCGCTGCTGCCACCTCTGTCGCTCGCAATTCGCGGCCATATGGCCAGGGCCACCACACAGACGGCACGTCCGTACCTGCCCTGGGTAGGTAACGTAGATTTGCGTCCTGAAATCTTCCATAGTCACATATGATGGAATTGGCTGTCTCAAAGTCATTTTCATGGAAAAAGACCCTTCTAACATCCCAGCATAGATACCTTGGGACCATCGCCTTACATTGACAGCATGTATAGTCCCGTAACTTCCAAATGTATATGCAGGGTCATCAGGGAAATTAAAGGGTGGGTCGGCAGTGGCAGTGGCGGAGTCCAGCCCTTTTCGACTAATGGCATGGGAGGAATGCGGGGGTAGGATTGTCAGGGTGGAAGGGATTGGGGTGGGGTTCGCGTCTGTTTTATGGGGTGTACATGCCAGCTGACAGGTCAGGGAAGGTAAAGAAGGAATTTGTGCGGACTCAATGGTGTTTGCATTTAGGATTTACCGGTGTGGCAGTTGTAGGGGAGATTACAACTGCGTGATCAGAAGGAAGGATGTGGAGCCTAGGGTGCGGGTTGCGTGTTGGTGGAACTGAGGGACTTGTTGGGAGTGCGGGATTGAGGGATGTCGTTGGGGTGGGGGTGTGAGTGAGCACACTTTTGTCAGGCGGGGATACGGGGCTAGGCTAGATAGGTTGTATGTTTCGGAAGTGTGCAGGTGGGAAGGGTTAGTACAGTGGACGTGGGATTTTCTGACCATAGGGAGTGTTGGTGGAGGTGGATTGGTCGGGGTAGCGAAACAATATAAAAGCTATTGGAAGTTGAATACTAGACTGTTGTTGGGAATAGAGCAGAGGAGGCTTTCGCGAGCTGGTGGGGAGGGGTGGGAGAAGCGGAAGGGAGGGGG
>WNWK01048921.1:0-13376 GCA_009830355.1 Cherax destructor | reverse complement strand
ATGTGCAACACTCGGGTATTGTCAGTAAGACACATTTTAACCCCAGGTATTGTCAGTAAGACACATGTGTAACACTCGGTATTGTCAGTAAAAATGTGTAACACTAATACTTGTTAAGACAAGTGTAACACTCAGGTATTGTCAGTAAGACACAGGGAACACTGGATTGTCAATAAGACACTTTTAACACTCAGGATTGTCAGTAAGACACATGTGTAACACCAGGTACTTGTCAATAAGACACTTTGGTAACACCAGGTACTTTAAATAAGACACATGTGTAACACCAGGTACTTGTCAGTAAGACACATGATAACACCAGGTACTTGTCAATAAGACACATGTGTAACACTCAGGTACTTGTCAGTAAGACACATGTATAACACTCAGGTACTTGTCAATAAGACACATGTGTAACACTCAGGTACTTGTCAGTAAGACACATGTATAACACTCAGGTACTTGTCAATAAGACACATGTGTAACACTCAGGTACTTGTCAGTAAGACACATGTGCAACACTCAGAACACAAAGAGTATTAGTAGTAGCAGTAGTAAACAAAACTAAATCTAGAATAAGTAAAGTAAGAAGCTCAGTACCCCAAGGCACGGTCCTGTCACCTCTACTGTTTCTCATCTTCATAGAGAACTGTTTCTCATCTTCATAGAGAACATAGATAAACAACCTCGTCAAGATTTCGTATTATCATTTGCGGATGACACCAAAATAAGAATGACAATCACCTCGTTAGAAGACTCGGTACAAATGCAAGAAGATATAAACAAAGACTTCCAGTGGGCAAGGAAAAATAACACAGTATTGAGTGGTAAAAACTTCCAAGCGCTTAGATATGGAAAGAAAGAATTCAGAAAGAACACAGCATACAAAACTGAAGATCAGCAAACAGAAGGAAAGGAACATGTGAAGGACGAAGAACCTAGAGTAATAATGTCAACTGACCTATCTTATAAACTATACTAAGTATGAAAATGATGGTGTAGATAATGAGAAATTTCCAAATAAGAGAAATAATGCTAATACCTGGAGTATACCTGGAGAGAGTTCCAGGGGTCAACGCCCCCGGCCCGGTCTGTGACCAGGCCTCATGTTGGATCAGAGCCTGATCAATCAGGCTGTTACTGCTGCCGCACGCAGTCCAACGTACGAACCACAGCCTGGCTGGTCAGGCACCGACGTTAGGTGCCTGTCCAGTGCCTGCTTGAAGACAGCCAGGGGTTTGTTGGTAATCCCCCTGATGTATGCTGGGAGGCAGTTGAACAGTCTTGGGCCCCTGACACTTATTGTATTGTCTCTCAACGACACTATTCAAATAATTTCTGCTCTCTCGCTTATAATTGTGTTGAGTGTTGACAGCTTCATTCAAGGCAGGAGAGATATCAGAGCGGAAGATAGATGATGTATGACTCACATAGAGCCAATAAAGCATTTAAATTACTGGCACTGTCTCAGAGCACTAAATATGTATTGTCTTGTATGGGCCAGTAGGCCTGCTGCAGTGTTCCTCCATTCTTATGTTCTATTCTCTGGATTGAAGGAGAGATAAATATATGATACGTGGAAAATACTTAATACTGCGAGAGATATTCACCAGTGGTCCCAGACTATTTAACACGTTACTAGAAGATAGCAGAAAACACTGCCGGGCAAGTGTAGAAGTCATCAACTCGACAACTACCTCTGCCAGGTGCTAGATCAACCAGGTTGTGATGGATATGTGGGCCAGCAACAGCCTAGTTAACCAAGTAAGCACCAGACAAGAGTGGCTCAGTGCCTTGCTGCGAGAGTAAGCAAACTCTGGAAACCCTTCAATGGTATATCAAAGGTAACACCAGCACTAAGAGGCTCATGTGTGGAGCAACACCTGCGTGTATGTTGTCTCAGCGAAGTGCTGCACCGTGAGGGTCAACTTACTCAGTGCTGAGGTCAGCACACTAACACATGGCTCTCCACCTAAATATCTTTCTTACAGATTCATCTTCAACAAATTCATGACAGTGTTAAAGTATTATGAGTTCCAGTTAATAGTTGGTGGCTAAGATAACACTGGTAACTACTGCTACCTCTCTGTTACCTTTTGATATACCTTTGAAGAGTTTCGAGTATCTATTTCTCTGAGCCCGGCCATGGGCCAGGCTCGTCTTGTGGTTACCGTGTCTTTAAAAACACTGACAGTAAGGAGGACACGGAGTAAACTTTACTATTACATTATTGTCAAAACAAAAATTAAGTTAGCATTATATGATAGTGTACAGAAAGCCCTGTATAATAGTGTTCAGAAAGCCCTGTATAATAGTGTTCAAAGCCTTGTATAATAGTGTTCAGAAAGCCCTGTATAATAGTGTTCAGAAAGCCCTGTATAATAGTGTTCAGAAAGCCCTGTATAATAGTGTTCAGAAAGCCCTGTATAATAGTGTTCAGAAAGCCCTGTATAATAGTGTACAGAAAGCCCTGTATAATAGTGTTCAGAAAGCCCTGTATAATAGTGTTCAGAAAGCCCTGTATAATAGTGTTCAGAAAGCCCTGTATGATAGTGTTCAGAAAGCCCTGTATAATAGTGTTCAGAAAGCCCTGTATGATAGTGTTCAGAAAGACCTGTATAATAGTGTTCAGAAAGCCCTGTATAATAGTGTTCAGAAAGCCCTGTATGATAGTGTTCAGAAAGCCCTGTATGATAGTGTTCAGAAAGCCCTGTATGATAGTGTTCAGAAAACCCTGTATAATAGTGTTCAGAAAGCCCTGTATGATAGTGTTCAGAAAGCCCTGTATGATAGTGTTCAGAAAGCCTTGTATGATAATGTTCAGAAAGCCCTGTATGATAGTGTTCAGAAAGCCCTGTATGATAGTGTTCAGAAAGCCCTGTATGATAGTGTTCAGAAAACCCTGTATGATAGTGTTCAGAAAACCCTGTATGATAGTGTTCAGAAAACCCTGTATGATAGAAAGAGTTATACAGTGAGCAAACAGAAGTAAATACATATTAAGTAAATACATATTATAACGCATGGGCCAGTAGGCCTGCTGCAGTGTTCCGTCTTTCTTATGTTCTTATGTTCTTATAACAATAATATAATATAAGGTGTAGTAAGTCTCCATAATCAGTACACCCACATATACTAATACAAATAGGATACAGGCAGGATGGCAGTACAGTATATCTGTGGACTTGTGAAAAGGCTCTTGGGAAAAGATCTAGAATCACATGCAACCTTTGCTTTTCAAAACATCATGTCACATGTTCAAAATTAACACAGTAACAAGAAGTGACATCCGTCTAGAAAGGTGTTTCTGGGTCTGCAACAAGGATGTGGAACTATGGACAGATATCAGGAAAGCACTCAGGAGGCTAATAAACAATAAGCATGAAGAAAAAGAGGAACTATTGAATAGTCTCCCCGGTATTTATAGAACTTGGGAAGATAAGAAAGGGGTAAAGTATAACACACAGAATGACCAGTCTACAACAATTGACCCAAAAATAAACAGTCATCCACGGAAAAAAACACAGGAGACAAAAACATTAGCTAACTCAGCCCCCAGTCCCAGGACTGACCCAGACCCAGCCCCCAGCCATAGTGAACATCCGGTTTTGGTTAAGGACGCCACCACAGCCATAGCCTCTAATACAGATATAGTAGGGGAGTCCTCTTCCAGGGAAAATTTGGCCCCATGTCATCAAAGGAGAAAAGCGCAGATAACGAGGAAAACCAAGGAGTGGAAAGAGAGGAAAAAACGCAGATAATTCTGCAGATCTTTGGGAAAATACAAAGTCAGTAAATATAGGCAGCCAAAATATATGCAAATTTATGCTAAAGGTATGTGCCTTTATGGCAGAGATTGTTGGAATAAACACACCAGAAAATGTGCCAACATGTTAAGGAAAGGAAAGTGTCGGTTTAACAAAGAGTGCAGATACTTCCATCCAGTGATGTGTCAAGCTTCAACACAGTCCAGAGAATATGACATAGCTGCCCAGACCACCATATAAAGGGAACATACGATACAGAGAAAGCAGGAAAGGGAAAATGAAAAGAACAGCAATCTTTTTAGATATAAGGAGAAACAACCAGATAAAAGAAAGAGACAAAAGGTGGAAATGGTACAGAGGGGACAGATGGGCAGAACAGTGGACAAGACAAGACAGGCACCAGCTCATCAGGGCTGTATAAACAATCAAAGTCAGTACTGGAGAAACCAGGGTATGGGCACCAGGGCCATACCAGGTAGGACATCACCAGTGGTACTAACCAAACACAAAGAAAGACCAAACATCCCAAATGGTAACTCCTGCTTCATATTTGCAAATATTCAGGGTCTGAAATCAAATAAAATGACAAAGTTAGTTATGTTAGTGGACTCTATCAGAAGCAAATGCCATGTTTGGAGCATTTACAGAAACACATACAAGGGATGTTTTGACGGAGAGATTCAGATAGAAACTATAACATGTATAGATGTGATAGAATTAATAGGTCACAGGAGGAGTAGGACTCTATATAAAGATACTCTCTGTTGCACAGAAGTTTTGAACGCTACGAATGATATAGTAGAAATCCTCGGCATTAAAGTGGAAAATAAGAATCTAGTAATTATCCTAGTATACAAACCACCATCAGCAACTGGGAGGAATTCACAGAGCAGTTAAAGAAGATAGATAGCTATCTGGATAGGCTAGAAAATCCCACCCCAAACATTTTAATCCTTGAGATTTTAATCTCCCTCATGTAAAATGGAAGATGAGGCACCATAATGTTATACCAGAAATAACTCTGGACATCCGCTCAACAGGCAAATACCAGGAACTAATGAGGCTTTGTGAAAATATTCACTAAACCAACAGATAATTGATCCCACTAGAAATGAAAATACCCTGGATTTGATATTCACAAACAACGAGGAATTAATCAGAGACATAACAGTTAAAAACAATATACTCTGATCAAATCATAGAAGTTCAAACTAGTATTAACTCAGGGTTAGGAACTATGACACAATATTAGAGACGGAATGTTCAGTAAGTTTAATTTTAATAACCATAGAATTGACTGGGAAAAAATAAACCAAGAGCTATCAGACATATCATGGGAATCAGACATGAGCACCCTAAATCCCCACCAAGTGCCTAGAGAAGCTGAATACAGAAGCATACAGGTATGTATGAAACACGTACCATTGAGGAAACCCAAGAAGATCAGATATGAGAGAGAGCGTAGGAGATGGTACAGGAGAAGAAAACGGGTTACTGAATTGCTGAAAACACAGTTATGTTGCAACAGAAAGAGATAGCCTTAACCGAGAGATCACGGAATTAGAACAAAACTTAGATGTCATACTGACAGAAGAAGTACAAAGGGAACAAAGAGCCATACAGGATATTGCAAGAAACCCAAAATATTTCTACTCCTATGCAAAATCCAAGCTAAGAACTACCTGTAGAATTGGACCATTATTGAGAGGAGATTCTGATACATCGATGAACAGGAAATGAGTGAAATTCAAAAGAACAGTATGGTCAGTGTTCAGCAACCCACTAAATGACAGCAAGGTAGAAAATGCAGAAATATTTTCACTCCAGCAGAAGGCGCAGACCACCTAACCGACATTAGCTCAAATCCCATAGATTTCGAAAAGAAATGGCCAACATGCCCACTCACTCAGCACCTGGACCAGATTCATGGAATGCTTTATTTATAAAGCAGTGCAAAGTACCATTAGCAAGAGCCCTTAGTATTCTGTGGAGAAAGAGCTTAGATCTAGTGAAATTCCAGAGGCCTTAAAGAGTGCAGACATAGCTCCTTTGCATAAGGGAGGTAGTAGAGCACTAGCTAAATTACAGACCAGTAGCCCTCACTTCTCACATCATAAAAATCTTTGAGATGATGAGACGGCAGATTACAAAGTTCATGGACCAGCACAACCAACATAACCCGAACCACATGGCTTTAGAGCGGGTCGATCATGCCTGTCACAGCTGCTGAACCATTATGCACAGAATTACGGAGGCATTGAGGACGACCAAAACAGATGTGATTTACACAGATTTTGCAAAGGCGTTTGACAAATGCATCATGGAGTGATAGCCACAAAATGAGGGCCATAGGCATTACGGGGAAGGTAGGCAGATGGATTTTTGAGTTCCTAACACAAAGAACACAAAGTAGTAGTGAACAGGGCAGATCCAGCATCAGCGAGGTCAAAGCTCAGTGCCCCAAGGCACTGTCCTGGTACCTCTGCTGTTTCTCATCCTCATAGCAGACATAGATAAAAACACCCAGCACACTTTTGTATCATCATTTGCAGATGACACTAAAATAAGCATGAAAGTCACTACGGTAGAGGACACTGAAAATTACAGGAGGACATAAGCAAGGTCTTCCAATGGGCAGTGGAGAACAACATGACGTTCAATGGTGATAAGTTTCAGCTGCTTAGGTATGGAAAAAATGAAGAACTCAAAAGGAACACTATATACAAAACGCAAGAGGGTCACCACATAGAACGAAAGGAACACGTAAAGGACTTGGGAATAATTATGTCTGCTGATCTGTCGTTTAAAGACCATAACAAGACAAAGATCACAACAGCCAGGAAGATGACGGGGTGGGTATTGAGAACTTTCAAAACAAGGGAAATAATGCCGATGGTGACACTATTCAAATCGCTAGTGCTCCCTCACTTAGAATACTGCTCAGTGCTGACGGGGGCCGTCAGCACTGAGCAGGAGCAGGAGAAATAGCAGAGCTGGAACAAATCCAGAGATCGTTTACGGCTCACATTGAGCCATTGAAACATCTAAATTATTGGGAACGCCTTCAAGTCTTGAACATGTACTCATTGGAGCGGAGGAGAGAGAGATACATGATAATATATACATGGAAAGTACTTGAGGGCCTGGTCCCAAATCTGCACACTGCCATAACAACATACTGGAGTGAGAGATATGGGAGAAAGTGTAAAATAAACCCAGTGAGGAGCAGGGGTGCGGTGGGGACAATACGGGAGCACTGTATTAACATCCGGGGTCCCAGACTATTCAACATCTTACCAGAAGATATCCGAAACACGGCTGGAACCAGTGTAGAAGCCTTCAAGAGGAAACTGGACAAATATCTTCACCAGGTGCCAGATCAACCAGGCTGTGATGGATATGTGGGGCAGCGGGCCTCCAGCAGCAACAGCCTGGTTGACCAGGCAAGCACCAGACGAGCCTGGCCCATGGCCGGGCTCAGAGAGTAGATACTCTCGAAACTCTTCAAAGGTATATCAAGGTATGATAGTGTTCAGAAAACCCTGTATGATAGTGTTCAGAAAGCCCTGTATGATAGTGTTCAGAAAGCCCTGTATGATAGTGTTCAGAAAACCCTGTATGATAGTGTTCAGAAAACCCTGTATGATAGTGTTCAGAGAGCACTGTATGATAGTGTTCAGAAAGCCCTGTATGATAGTGTTCAGAAAGCACTGTATGATAGTGTTCAGAAAGCCCTGTATGATAGTGTTCAGAAAGCACTGTATGATAGTGTTCAGAAAGCACTGTATGATAGTGTTCAGAAAGCCCTGTATGATAGTGTTCAGAAAGCACTGTATGATAGTGTTCAGAAAGCCCTGTATGATAGTGTTCAGAAAGCACTGTATGATAGTGTTCAGAAAGCCCTGTATGATAGTGTTCAGAAAGCACTGTATGATAGTGTTCAGAAAGCCCTGTATGATAGTGTTCATAAAGCACTGTATGATAGTGTTCAGAAAGCCCTGTATGATAGTGTTCAGAAAGCCCTGTATGATAGTGTTCAGAAAGCACTGTATGATAGTGTTCAGAAAGCCCTGTATGATAGTGTTCAGAAAGCACTGTATGACAGTGTTCAGAAAGCACTGTATGATAGTGTTCAGAAAGCCCTGTATGATAGTGTTCAGAAAGCCCTGTATGATAGTGTTCAGAAAGCCCTGTATGATAGTGTTCAGAAAGCCCTGTATGATAGTGTTCAGAAAGCCCTGTATGATAGTGTTCAGAAAGCCCTGTATGATAGTGTTCAGAAAGCCCTGTATGATAGTGTTCAGAAAGCACTGTATGATAGTGTTCATAAAGCACTGTATGATAGTGTTCAGAAAGCCCTGTATGATAGTGTTCAGAAAGCACTGTATGATAGTGTTCAGAAAGCCCTGTATGATAGTGTTCAGAAAGCCCTGTATGATAGTGTTCAGAAAGCCCTGTATGATAGTGTTCAGAAAGCCTGTATGATAGTGTTCAGAAAGCACTGTATGATAGTGTTCAGAAAGCACTGTATGATAGTGTTCAGAAAGCCCTGTATGATAGTGTTCAGAAAGCCCTGTATGATAGTGTTCAGAAAGCCCTGTATGACAGTGTTCAGAAAGCCCTGTATGATAGTGTTCAGAAAGCCCTGTATGATAGTGTTCAGAAAGCACTGTATGATAGTGTTCAGAAAGCCCTGTATGATAGTGTTCAGAAAGCCCTGTATGACAGTGTTCAGAAAGCCCTGTATGACAGTGTTCAGAAAGCCCTGTATGATAGTGTTCAGAAAGCCCGTATGAAGTGTCGAGCCTATGACAGTGTTCAGAAAGCCCTGTATGATAGTGTTCAGAAAGCCCTGTATGATAGTGTTCAGAAAGCCCTGTATGACAGTGTTCAGAAAGCCCTGTATGATAGTGTTCAGAAAGCACTGTATGATAGTGTTCAGAAAGCACTGTATGACAGTGTTCAGAAAGCCCTGTATGATAGTGTTCAGAAAGCCTGTATGAAGTGTTCAGAAAGCCCTGTATGATAGTGTTCAGAAACCCTGTATGATAGTGTCTGCAGAAAGCCCTGTATGATAGTGTTCAGAAAGCCTGTATGATAGTGTTCAGAAAGCACTGTATGGACAGTATTCAGAAAGCCCTGTATGATAGTGTTCAGAAAGCCTGTATGAAGTGTTCAGAAAGCCCTGTATGATAGTGTTCAGAAAGCCCTGTATGATAGTGTTCAGAAACCCTGTATGATAGTGTTCAGAAAACTCCTGTATGATAGTGTTCAGAAAGCACTGATGATAGTGTTCAGAAAGCCCTGTATGATAGTGTTCAGAAAGCCCTGTATGACAGTGTTCAGAAAGCACTGCATGATAGTGTTCAGAAAGCCCTGTATGATAGTGTTCAGAAAGCACTGTATGACAGTGTTCAGAAAGCACCTGTATGACAGTGTTCAGAAAGCCCTGTATGATAGTGTTCAGAAAGCCCTGTATGATAGTGTTCAGAAAGCCCTGTATGATAGTGTTCAGAAACCTGTATGATAGTGTTCAGAAAGCCCTGTATGATAGTGTTCAGAAAGCACTGTATGATAGTGTTCAGAAAGCCTATGATAGTGTTCAGAAAGCCTGTATGATAAGTGTTCAGAAAGCCCTGTATGATAGTGTTCAGAAAGCCCTGTATGATAGTGTTCAGAAAACCCTGTATGATAGTGTTCAGAAAGCCTGTATGATAGTGTTCAGAAAGCACTGTATGATAGTGTTCAGAAAGCCCTATGATAGTGTTCAGAAAGCACTGTATGATAGTGTTCAGAAAGCCCGATAAGTGTTCAGAAAGCATGTAGGTGTTCAGAAAGCCCTGTATGATATGTTCAGAAAGCCTGTATGAAGTGTTCAGAAAGCCCTGTATGATAGTGTTCAGAAAGCACTGTATGATAGTGTTCAGAAAGCCTTATGATAGTGTTCAGAAAGCCCTGTGATAGTGTTCAGAAAGCACTGTATGATAGTGTTCAGAAAGCCCTGTATGATAGTGTTCAGAAAGCCGCGTATGAAGTGTTCAGAAAGCCCTGTATGACAGTGTTCAGAAAGCCCTGTATGATAGTGTTCAGAAAGCACTGTATGATAGTGTTCAGAAAGCCCTGTATGATAGTGTTCAGAAAGCACTGTATGATAGTGTTCAGAAAGCCCTGTATGATAGTGTTCAGAAAGCACTGTATGATAGTGTTCAGAAAGCCCTGTATGATAGTGTTCAGAAAGCCCTGTATGACAATGTTCAGAAAGCACTGTATGATAGTGTTCAGAAAGCACTGTATGACAGTGTTCAGAAAGCCCTGTATGATAGTGTTCAGAAAGCCTTGTATGATAATGTTCAGAAAGCCCTGTATGATAGTGTTCAGAAAACCCTGTATGATAGTGTTCAGAAAGCCCTGTATGATAGTGTTCAGAAAACCCTGTATGATAGTTTTCAGAAAGCACTGTATGGCAGTATTCAGAAAGCCCTGTATGATAGTGTTCAGAAAGCCCTGTATGACAGTGTTCAGAAAGCCCTGTATGATAGTGTTCAGAAAGCCCTGTATGACAGTGTTTAGAAAGCACTGCATGATAAGTGTTCAGAAAGCCCTGTATGATAGTGTTCAGAAAGCCTTGTATGATAGTGTTCATCCAATAAGCTCTCAAGAAGTGAAGGGTGAAGACACGTGTCTTATGTTATATAAAAATGATCAACAACCAAAACTGACACCCTTGATATTTATCATTATATTAGTGGTATACAATACTAACTGAACTCTTCAAAATTATATCTCCACTTGTATCAAGCTGAGGGACCGAACACCTCAAACTCTCTTCAGTATATTAGTAACTACTGTATTCGACTGAGGAAGCTTGCTGTGCAGGTGAAACGTCTTGTAAACAATCATAGCCAAGAATGGTCTTAGTCATCTACCAATAAGACACAGAAAGTATGTGTCTTATTGGTAGATTGGTATGTGTCTTATTCATGTACCAAGCTTGAGTGTGTTTCTATAGTCTCAGAGTGTTGTATTTGGAAAGCCAACAATTTGGTTATTTACACAGCAAAAGTTGCCACTGCTGCAATGCTGTTATCACACATTTTCCAGCGTATGGGATGTAGATATTAATGAGCAACAATACTGACACGCGAAGCACAACAAATGTCACGCCAATGATGGTCTCTACCATACTCAACTACGCTAGCAGGCCAGTGAGATGATGGGAGGCAAGGCAGGCTGAATGTGATAGGAGGAGAGACAAGAGCAGGTTGAAAGTAATATGAGGAGAGAGAAAGGCAGGCTCAAAGTGAGAGAGGAGACGACGGAAGGTTTAAAGGAAAAGAGAGGAAACAAGGGGAAAGTGAAAGTGAAAGAAAAGCAAGGAAAGCTGTAGTAAGACGACACGAGGCAAGGAAAACTGAAAGGGAAAAGGAGGCAGGGAAGGATGAAAGTAAGAAGAGAGTAAGAGGAGGTTGAAAGTAACGTTTAACGTTTTCTAACAATAATAATAATAATAATAATAATAATAATAATAATAATAATAATGATAATAGGAGAAAGAAGCTTGTGACGACGTTTCGGTCCGACTTTGACCACTGACAAGTCACACTAAGACACGAAGGTAAGGAAGCCAGTATATATAGAAGAGGATGACAGGGACGGGATAACGAGAGGAAGAAGGAAGTGGAGAAGTAGTGGTAGAGGTAATGTGGTAGTGGAGGCAGTAGTAGTAGTAGGTAAACTACTACCTACACCTTACGTATGTAGGAGGAAGATGAACAGTCTTGGGCCCTGACACTATGTTCTCTTAGTGTACTCATGGCGCCCCTGCCTTTCAGTGGTGGAATGTTGCACCGGCTGCCGAGTCTTTTGCTTTCGTAGGAGTGATTTCCGTGTGCAGATTTGGGACTAATCTCTCAAGAGTTTCCAAGTGTATATTATCATGTATCTTTCTCGCCTGCATTCCAAGGAGTAAAGGTCAAGAGACTTCAACAGTAGGTAAAATGAAGTATATGTCTTCAAGATGGAGCTGGACAGGCAAATATTTAAAATCAGTTCCCGACCAACCGGGCTGTGGTTCGTACGTCGGTGTGCGTGCGGCCAGCAGTAACAGCCTGGTTGATCAGACCCTGATCCACCTGAAGGCCTGGTCATGGACCGGGCCGCGGGGGCGTTGACCCCCGGAAGACCCTCCAGGTATACTCCAGATAAGCAGAAGTTTGTAAGCTTTATCAGTAATCTCACGTGTTCACGAGACAGAAATGACAATGAGCCTACCCCAAGGCCTTGGGGTAGGCTCTTGAAACTCACCAAAGGCAGTAATCCTGCCATACAACAGGACGAATGTGAAACATTACAGTATATTTCACATATGTAACCTATTCTTGGTAATGGAATATGACGGAGGAAACAGCTAGCTTTTGTTCTCATTATGTAATTATCAGACAAATTAGGGTAGCAGCACACTGCTGATGTATAAATTTTTGTTTACTTCTAAAACCAGACCACAATGTCCACCATGGGTAAGCCTGAGGTCAGTGCTGCCTTGGTCCACCATAGTTACCTATATTATCTTCACTCTGCTGCCATAGTCTACCATAGGCTCGCCTACCCTATCATACGTCTCTCTCTCTTTCTCTCACCTTGCTGTGGCTCGGTTATAGTAAAGTTTTTAAAGTAACCAACAAGAACAACAACCTACTCAGATGTCTTCACACTCAAACCTAATTTTCATATTAAATAATATTATCAAAAATATTACCCGTGTCACCTCATCAGCAAGCAAATATATAAATATTATGGTAACTATGGACACACCTCCCTCCTCTTCCCTCTCATCTTTCTCTTGCATCTCCTCTCTTCGTACTTGCCACTTCCTTCTCCGGTGTCATACCTGGTGGCTCTCTGCTCTCCTTGCTACACATCACTCCCAACTCTTTGTTAAAGTTGCAGTCCCAACGACAGTACTGTTGGCTGCCACCCGCACTGTACTGCCACCCACCCAACCTGTCTCACAACCCACCCTCCCCTCCCTAACAACCCACCCACCCTCCCCCACAACATACCATCCCTCACCTAATACCTTCCCTCCCTCCCACAACACCTTCCTCGGTATCTACTATATTGATTGTAACCATGATATATATATATATATATATATATATATATATATATATATATATATATATATATATATATATATATATATATATATATATATAATGACCACGAACGAGTGGTATTGAATCATAACAACTCTGCGACTAGCCGAGAACTCGAACCCATGTAGTTTTGGTTTCTGCCTCGTGGTGAGCGAAAATCACATGACGCCTTAACCCACTGAACCACACAATCCTACAAGAACCAAGCACCCAGCTCAGATGTGTTACTTTGGGCCGAGGACATAAAGGGGGTGTGGTGCCTTTAAGCAATTAGGTTAAAGGCACCACACCGCCTTATGTCCTCAAACCAAGAGTAACACATCTAGCTTGGCTGGGTGCTTGTTCTTGTAGGATTGTGTGGTTCAGTGGGTTAAGGTGTCATGTGATTTTTGCTCACCACGAAGCAGAGCGAAAAATACATGGGTTCGAATCCGGCTAATGCAGAGTTGTTATT
>WNWK01048920.1:0-13377 GCA_009830355.1 Cherax destructor | reverse complement strand
CACATACAATGGTAATGACTTAGACACTAGCAATAACATATACAATGATAATGATGTAGGTCAATAGCAATAACAAAATACAATTGTAATGACGTAGGACACTAGCAATAACACATACAATGGTAATGACGTAGGACACATAGCAATAACACATACAATGGTAATGACGTAGGACACTAGCAATAACACATACAATGATAATGAGGTAGGACACTAGCAATAACACATACAATGATAATGATAGGTCACTAGCAATAACACATACAATGATAAGGGACGTGGGTACACAGCAATAACACATAAATGATAATGACGTGGGTACACTAGCAATACACAAAACAATGATAATGACGTAGGACACTAGCAATAACACATACAATGATAATGACGTAAGACACTAGCAAAACACATACAATGATAATGACGTAAGGGCACTAGCAATAACACATACAATGATAATGACGTAGGACACTAGCAATAACACATACAATGATAATGACGTAGGACACTAGCAATAACACATACAATGATAATGACATATGACACTAGCAATAACACATAAGTAGTAGAGAATCACTCAGAGATCCTCAAAATGGCGGCGGTCAACCCCCAACCACCCAACCTGCCACCCCCAGCCCCCCACGACCCCCAACTTCCTCGGCCCATCCCCCACTTCCGGTTATCCAACCCCACTTCGGGTTTCCTTTTTTTTTCTCGTCCCGACCAGCAACCCTCCCCCTGAGACCCTCATTCCCTGAGGTCTCCTTCCACGCCCGCCCCATGCCCTGCCGGCCCACCCGCCCCGCCCCTGACCCGAGCCTCCGCCCCTGACCGCGGCAGCGCCCAGCGTCGAGCGCCCCGAGATGCCTTCTGCAGCGCCTTCTGCGATCGCCCCCGCCCCTCGATTTTTCGAATTTTCCTACTTTTTCCAAAATTTCGAATTTTAGAGGATTTCACTAGATCAAGATTTACATCGATTTTCATGAATAATACAAAATTTCCTTGGATCAATTTTTGAGTTCCCCTATGGGGTCTCTTTTAGGTTAAACAAGCCAAAATTATGTTAAAAGAATTAAATGTAGGATAACCTAATACACATTTTTTTTGTCATTTATTTATTTTATTAATATAGAAAGATACATTTTATTTATTAATACATATATAAATATAAAAAGATACATTTTCCATGTTTTCAGGTAATATGGTAACCCTATGGGGTATTGTAAAAAAAAAATTTATTTCAATAAAAAGAACGAAAAGATAGGCTGACAAGCTTTTCTTTTTTATCTTTACTGTACATATTTCACCTTTACATTACTTATAGACTTACAAGTGAATACTCCACTCCTTAACTAAACCTCCTTTCATCTCACTCTCCCCATTCACCTCACTCACTCACACATGGATACTTAACCCAGGATAACACAAATTTTCAACACTTTGCTCTGCAACACTTTCATTTTATTAATTATTCACACAATTTTTTTACTCATATCCACAAAGTCACAAATTCACTATTCTACCATGTACAAACCACTCACATCCTAAACAGGATAACAAATTTTCAGATGTTTTAATATCCATAAAGTCTCAACACCTCCCACACCTCACTTTTTCCTTTCATATCTCTTCCCTTCCTCATTCCTCACCACAACACACACAATCCAACGATACTAACCCATTTCTAAATTCGACAAAGATATATCACTCATTGAATAACATTTTTAATATTTCATTATATGAATCTTCTTCACAGATATATATTTTCCTCATGTGATTAACTAAATAAAACTCTTTTTTATCAGGTTTACTATTAAACCCATGTTTTTAGTAAAAGAGTTGTCATGAAACACTTTTCGGCAACTCTACCTGCACTACACCTGGGGTCACCGTGACGTCATCACTGGGTCGCCAACAGGATTGAGCAGGTATATCATATGTATCACACCATGTTTCACATTACAAACTCTATTCAACAATTTTTCACTTCTATATTTTCTTTTAAATTATTCACAATACCTTTAATTTCATTTAAATTTAAGCTCACACACAAACACACACCCCACCCCACACTCAAGTCTACTTCTTACTGACGCCGACCAGAACACCTGCATTTCCAGATGACAGCAAAGCAAGGTGGTGTGAGGTCATTTTTCCTCTAGATAATTTAAAAGAACTAAAGTGTCTGACCTCACTACCACCAACATGCCTCATCTCACTCATAACCCACAACATATCACAATTTTACATACCACGATATTTTTTCTCGTTTTCATTAAAAAAAATAGTTCACCCACAACACCCACATATATTCCCCGTTTTCAGGTAACAGGCTAAAAAGATACAATTTTCTGGTTTCATAAAAAAAAAATTATAATAACCAACATTTCTATAAGTTTCCACTATGGTCCATAGACGACTGTCGAGGTACATTTTGTTATCTCTGAGATCACAGACCCACCCCAGCGCCTGAGGTCATGACCTCACCTGCTCTCTCTCTCTACCTCACACACACACACACACTCCACCTCATTACCCCATCTCCCACCCATCACAGTCCCACCCCAGCGCCTGCTCTCTACCACACACACACACACACACACTCCACCCATTACCCCATCACTCATCTCAATTTTTTCCAGTTTTACTAATTCATCCAAAAAGCCACATCTGCCTCCACAGAACATACACACATTTTATACTCAATATAACCAAGAAATGCATTGGAACACAAAACACTCTTTATACCCAAACATTTGAATACTGCATCATTAAACAAACATTGAATACTGTGAAAACGACATTGAATACTGTCAAATAACATTTAAAACACCTCTAACTCATACACCAAACTACACTCGCCCCAAAATCACTCATCTCAATTTTTTCCAGTTTTACTAATTCATCAAAAAAAACGATCATTTAGAACAAGATCATTTAAACTATGAATACTTTCACTAAGATCACATTTTTACACATTATATTACACATTATATTTTTTGGATGTAATGATATATTATAGTTTGGTGGATCCTATATTTTTGGGTGTGATGATATGTTGTAGTTGGTGGTTCTTATATTTTTTGGTGTGATGGTGTGATATAGTTGGTTGGTGGTGAATTGTGTCGTGGTGTTTTTGTGCTTTTATCATATTTTGTGTAAATGACTTAAATTTTTGGGTATATTATAGTGTTCATGATATGGCTTATTTTATGTACATCTCTTAGATTTTTTTTATTATGTCTTAGATTTTTTTATGGTTATCATGTCTTATGTCTTAAATATGTTGTGATTATGGTGTTTTTGCGCCTATGTCTTATTTTGTGTATATATCTTAGTTGGTGGTGTCTGTGTCTTAGATTTTTGACCTGTCTGATGGTTTAAATTTGTTTGTGGGTTCATGTTATGTCTTAGTTGGTGGATCTTAGAATATTTGTGCTTATGTCTTATTTTGTGTATATGTTGTGATTAGGTCATGTATAAGTTGGTTGTGTGTTCATGTCATGTCATAGTTGGAAATGTATGTCTTAGTTTTGGTGTTTCTTAGATTTTTGGGTACATGATATGTTATAGTTGATGGTGATCATGCCCTGGTATTTTTTGTGAATATGTTTTAGAAATTTGGTTATGGCACACACCTTAGTTGTAGGTGTATGTCTTAGATTTGGCGTTCATGTTATGGTTTAGTTGGAGGTGTGTGTTAGTTTTGGTAATGTCTCATGTCTTAGTTGTATGTGTTCATCTGTCTTAGTTGGTGTTTTTTATATTTTTTGGATGTAATGATATATTATAGTTTGGTGGATCCTAAATTTTTTGGGTGTGATGATATGTTGTAGTTGGTGGTTCTTATATTTTTTTTGGTGTGATGATATGTTATAGTTGGTTGGTGGTGAATTGTGTCGTGGTATTTTTGTGCTTTTATCGTATTTTGTGTAAATGACTTAAATTTTTGGGTATATTATAGTGTTCGTGATATGGCTTATTTTGTGTTCATTTCTTAGATTTTGAATATGTCTTAGTTTGTCTTATGCCTCATGGCTTAGCTGTAGATGCGTGGTTTTGGGTGAGTGTGTGTAGTTTGGTTAGTGAGATGTAATTTCAGTTAATGAAATGTGTGTAAATGTGATTGAGAATGTAATTTTGGCGGGTGAGTTAGAGATGTTAAATGTTATTTGGGAGTTTTCAGAATTTTAATTTGGTGGTGTTCCAATGTTGTTTGGAAGTGTTCCAATGTTGTTTGGAAGTGTTCCAATAGTAAAAAAGTATTCATAGTTTTTAGCGATCTTGTCCTAAGCGAATGTCAGTAATAGTGTTCTCAGTTGGTGATGAGGAATGTGTATGAAAAATGTTCTTTGGAGATGGATTTTACTTTTTTGGATGAATTAGTTAAACTGGAAAAAATTGAGATGAGTGATCTTACTGGATTGAGACTAGTGATCTTAGATATGGTTTGTCATCATATAAAGTTGGTTATAATGATTTGAGGGGGTGCTTATAAAATGTGATTATGTTATGTCTTAGTTGGGTGTGTTCATAATATGTCTTAGTTGGTGGTGATCGTGACATGGTATTTTGCAGTTATATATTATATTGTGTATAAGAGTTAGATTTTTTATTTGTCTTAGATGTTGGATATGGCTCATGTCAGGTATAAGATTGGTGAATATGTCTTGTATAGGTTTTGTTGATGTCTCAGGTGTTAGTTGAAGGTGTCTTTGTTTTTTTGATAATGTTCAATGACTTAGTTGGAGGGTGTATGTCTGTATTAGTTGAAGGTGTTCAAATGATGAATGAGTGATTTGAAGGATAAGTTAGGTTAGGTTAAATGTTATTTGTGGTGTTTGATAGTGTTTTTGAAGGTGTTCATATGATGTACAAGAGGTTTTGGTGGTGTACAAATTAGGTATAAGAGTGTTTTTGATGTTGTTCTAATATTGTTTGGAAGTAATCTGATGGTGTTCTAATATTGTTTTTGGATGTGCTCAAAGTAATCCGGTTTGTCATCTTATTAAATTTGGTTATAATGTTTTGTGTGAATGTTTATATAAATGGGATGATAGTTGGTGTTGATGATCTTAGTTTCTGGTGATCTTGTTTAAAGTGTTCTGAGGGAATGCTATAAAATGTGTGATCTGTGTGATGTTTTGGGGTATTCAAATGATGTATAAGAGTGTTTTGGAGGTGATCCAATGCATTTCTTGGTTATATTGTGTGTATGTACTGTGGTGATGAGTGTTCTTAGATATTGGTAAATGTGATATGGATTTGGTGTCCTTGAATTTTGTGTGAATGTCAAAGTAATCTGGGGTGTGTTATGGAGTGAGTTGAAAAGGGTTGTTGTTGTCAGAATATTTCTAAACAGTTATTGAGAAAATGTGTGTTGTGGGTTATGAGTGAGATGAGGTATGTTGGTGGTAGTGAGGTTAGACACTTTAGTTCTTTTAAATTATCTAGAGGAAAAATGACCTCACACCTCCTTGCATGCTACCGTCTGGAGATACAGGTGATCTGGTCGGCGCCAGTAAGCAGTAGACTTGAGTGTGGGGTGGTGTGTGTGTTTGTGTGTGATGTCGTTCAAACGATGATTTGGGAGTATTCATTGGTGTTTTGGTGGTGTTCAATAGTGTTTTGGGTGCATTCAAAGGTGTTTTTGGCGGTGTTCAATGGTGTTTTGGGGGAATGTGTAAAAATGTGATCTTAGTGAAAGTATTCATTGTTTAAATGATCTTGTTCTAAATGATCGATTTTTTTTTGGATGAATTAGTAAAACTGGAAAAAATTAAGATGAGTGATTTTTTGGCGAGTGTAGTTTTGTGTATGAGTTAGAGGTGTTTTAAATGTTATTTGACAGTATTCAATGTCGTTTTCATAGTATTCAATGATGTTTTAAGGGTATTCAAATGATGTATAAGAGTGTTTTGGAGGTGTTCCAATGCATTTCTTGGTTATATTGAGTATAAAATGTGTGTATGTTCTGTGGAGGCGGATGTGGCTTTTTGGATGAATTAGTAAAACTGGAAAAAATTGAGATGAGTGATGGCGTAATGGGTGGAGTGTGTGTGTGTGTGAGAGGTAGAGAGCAGGTGACGTTATGGCCTCAGGCGCTAGGGTGGGTCTGTGATGGGTGGGAGATGGGGTAATGGTGGAGTGTGTGAGTGTGTGTGTGTGTGTGAGGTAGAGAGAGAGAGCAGGTGATGTCATGACCTCAGGCGCTGGGGTGGGTCTGTGATCTTCTCAGAGATAACAAAATGTACCTTGACAGTCATCTATGGACCATAGTGGAAACTTATAGAAATGTTAGTTATTATAATTTTTTTTTTGATGAAACCAGAAAATTGTATCTTTTTAGCCTGTTACCTGAAAACGGGGAATATATGTGGGTGTTGTGGGTGAACTATTTTTTTTAATGAAAACGAGAAAAAAATATTGTGGTATGTAAAATTGTGATATGTTGTGGGTTATGAGTGAGATGAGGTATGTTGGTGGTAGTGAGGTCAGACACTTTAGTTCTTTTAAATTATCTAGAGGAAAAATGACCTCACACCACCTTGCTTTGCTGTCATCTGGAAATGCAGGTGTTCTGGTCGGCGTCAGTAAGCAGTAGACTTGAGTGTGGGGTGGGGTGTGTGTTTGTGTGTGAGCTTAAATTTTAATGAAATTAAAGGTATTGTGAATAATTTAAAAGAAAATATAGAAGTGAAAAATTGTTGAATAGAGTTTGTAATGTGAAACATGGTGTGATACGTATGAGATACCTGCTCAATCCTGTTGGCGACCCAGTGATGACATCACGGTGACCCCAGGTGTAGTGCAGGTAGAGTTGCCGAAAAGTGTTTCATGACAACTCTTTTACTAAAAACATGATTTAATAGTAAACCTGATTAGAAAGAGTTGTATTTAGTTAATCACATGAGGGAAAATATATATGCTGTGAAGAAGATTCATATAATGAAATATTAAAAATGTTATTCAATGAGTGATAGATCTTATGTCGAATTTAGAAATGGGTTAAGTATTGTTGGATTGTGTGTGTGTGTGTGAGTGAGGTGAGGTGAGGTGAAGGGAAGAGATATGAAAGGAAAAGTGAGGTGCTGGGGAGGTGTTGAGACTTGTACATGGATATTAAAACATCTGAAAATTTGTTATCCTGGTTAAGGAGTGTGAGGTGGTTTGTACATGGTAGAATAGTGAATTTGTGACTTTGTGGGATATGAGTGAAAAATTGTGTGAATAATTAATAAAAATGAAAGTGTATGCAGAGCAAAATGTTGAAAATTTGTGTTATCCTGGGTTAAGTATCCATGTGTGAGTGAGTGAGGTGAATGGGGAGAGTGAGATGCAAAGGAGGTTTAGTTAAGGAGTGTGAGTATTTACTTGTAAGTCTATAAGTAACGTAAAAGGTGAAATATGTACAGTAAAGATTAAAAAGAGAGGCTTGTCAGCCTATCTTTTCGTTCTTTTTATTGAAATAGAATTTTTTTTTACCATACCCATAGGGGTTACCATATTACCTGAAAACATGGAAAATTGTATCTTTTTATATTTATATATGTATTAATAAATAAAATGTATCTTTCTATATTAATAAAATAAATAAATGACGAAAAAATGTGTATTAATGTTATCTTACATTTAATTCTTTTGACATAATTTTAGCTTGTTTAACCTAAAACGAGACCCCATAGAGGGGAACTCAAAACTTGATCAAAGGAAATTTTGTATTATTCATGAAAATCGATGTAAATCTTGATCTGAGGAATTGGAAATCCCTCTAAAATTCGAAATTTTGGAAAAAAGTAGGGAAAATTCGAAAAAAAATAGAGGAGCGGGGCGATCCGGAGAAGGCGCTGCAGAAGGCATCTCGGGGCGGCTCGACGCAAAAGGGCGCGGGCGCGGTCCAGGGGCAGGGCGCGGTCAAGGGGCAGGGCGTGCGGGCGCGGCAGGGCAGGGGGGCTCGAGGGCGCGGAAGGAGACCGCTCAGAGATGAGGGTCTTAGGGGGGGTTGCTGGTCGGGACGAGAAAAAAAAAAAGGAAACCGGAAGTGGGGTTGAACAGACCAGAAGTGGGGGTGGGTCCGGCCAGAAGTTGGGGGGGGGATGGTGGGGGGTGGGGGGTTGACCGACGCCATTTTGAGGATCTCTGAGTGATTCTCTACTACTCACATACAATGATAATGACGTAGGACACTAGCAATAACACATACAATGATAATGACGTAGGACACTAGCAATAAAACATACAATGATAATGCCGTAGGACACTATCAATAACACATACAATGATAATGACGTAGGACACTAGCAATAAAACATACAATGATAATGACGTAGGACACTAGCAATGACACATACAATGATAATGACGTAGGACACTAGCAATAACACATACAATGATAATGACGTAGGATACAAGCAATAACACATACAATGATAAGGACGTAGGACACTAGTCGAGACGAGAAATAAAATACAATGATAATGACGTAAGACACTAGACCAAGTGGGGATGATACACATACAATGATAATGACTAGGACACTACTCACATACAATGATAATGACGTAGACACTAGCAATAACATACAATGATAATGACTATGACACTAGCAATAACACATACAATGATAATGACGTAGGAACTAGAAATAACACATACAATGATAATGACGTAGGACACTAGCAATACCACATACAATGATAATGACGTAGGACACTAGCAATAACACATACAATGATAATGACATAGGACACTATCAATAAAACATACAATGATAATGACGTAGGACACTAGCAATAACACATACAATGATAATGACGTAGGACACTAGCAATAACACATACAATGATAATGACGTAGGACACAAGCAATAACACATACAATGATAATGACTTAGGACACTAGCAATAACACATATAATGATAATGACGTAGGACACTAGTAATAACACATACAATGATAATGGCGTAAGACACTAACAATAACACATACAATGATAATGACGTAGGACACTAGCAATAACACATGCAATGATAATGACTAGGACACTAGCAATAACACATACAATGATAATGACGTAGGACACTAGCAATAACACATACAATGATAATGCTAGCACTACAATAACACATACAATGATTAATGATGTAGGACACTAGCAATAACACATACAATGATAATGAGTAGGACACTAGCAATAACACATACAATGATAATGACGTAGACACTAGCAATAACACATACAATGATAATGACGTAGGACACTACAATAACACATACAATGATAATGACGTAGGACACTAGCAATAACACATACAATGATAATGACGTAGGACACTAGCAATAACACATACAATGATAATGACGTAGGACACTAGCAATAACACATACAATGATAATGACGTAGGACACTAACAATAACACATACAATGATAATGACGTAGGACACTAGCAATAACACATACAATAGTAATGACGTAGAACACTAGCAATAACACATACAATGATAATGATGTAGGACACTAGCAATAACACATACAATGGTAATGACGTAGGACACTAGCAATAACACATACAATGGTAAGCTATCAGAAAACAGGAAAATACCTCACCTTTGACTCAGTGACAAGAGTGACAAAGGAGGATCCATCAACAACTTAGTTGAGTCAATATGACCGCTGACAGGATTGATTTCATTTATGAAATGTTTCCGATGACGCCGCATGAAGTCAAGAAGGTTACCAAAGCGACAGTGCTCAACCAGGATCCACAACTCTCCTAAAATTATTAATTTCATTTAAATAAGATGGATTATGCTCCTTTATAGTCTTATGGCACGTTAAAGTATAGACAGGCAGGGGAGCGAAAATACTATAAATTTGCCTTTACTTAATTTAAAGTAAGTTAAAAAGGCAGTCATATTTTCTAGGCAAGTGCTAATAAAGTTTTAACTAATGAAAAAATGACGCAGGTTTATAGCAAGATTTTACTTTCCCGACATTACGATAAATATAAATAATAAAATTCAACACAGATCTGTGTAGAACACAGAGCGAAGCATCACTGCAATAAAACCTCGCTCTGAGTGTATTTATTTTCTTTGTGGATTACATTGTAGTAAAAGCAACAATGAAGTTATTTTTGAATCAAAGTAGCAAGAGAGTTAAAGACTTATGAAAAATGTCTGGGAGCAAACATTCAAATTACTATAGTGGCGCCATTTCTTTCATTACTGTGACCATTTTCCTTTAAGGGTTGGTGATCCAATGACACTTAGGATCAAACTAACCGTTGGTGATCCAAGACTAAGAAAACAACGTTGGTGATCCAAGACTAAGAAAACAACGTTGGTGATCCAAGACTAAGAAAACAACGTTGGTGATCCAAGACTAAGAAAACAACTTTAGCATCAATAGTTATCTTTTCAGAAGTTCAGACACGTATAACATCTCTTTACTATTTAGTAGAGACAACAATTTTAATCAGAAAACATTTTAGCAAATTCCCTTCAATGTTGATCTCCTACCCATACACGTCATTGTTTTCTCTTTTTATTTAAGATCCCAATGAATATCTTTATTTCCACCATAATGTAAACTCAACGCATCTCTAAAATATGTTTCAATAAGTGTCTTGATGCTAATGAAGTGCTCTAGATTCAAACAATTAAAGCAACACTTAATTTCCTGTATCAAACCTGATTGCTTTCAATTCCCTTGTCAGTATATAATCATTACAGTTTAGAGCTTTCCTGTTTGAATTACAGTAATTATTATGTCCCTTATTCAAAACAAATTAATTTTCAGTAATCTTTACCACCTTAATTTCCATTTAAATATTAAAAAAACATTGAAACATTTATTTATACTCATCAATGTTCACTTTTGTGATATAAATGTGGTAGAAGAGGCGACAGTGAGTTGACTATTGTTCTCTTTGTGATATAAATGTGGTAGAAGAGGCGACTGTGAGTTGACTATTGTTCACTTTGTGATATAAATGTGGTAGAAGAGGCGACAGTGAGTTGACTATTGTTCACTTTGTGATATAAATGTGGTAGAAGAGGCGTCAGTTGACTTTACCTTTTCCAATGTTAAGAGTGTTGGCACCAATAAGATTAACAATATTGAGATGCTTGCCAAGGTGAAGCATGATCTTGAGCTCCAGGGTCAGAGCTCGTGTCTGAGATGTGTCAGCCTGACTCTTGCACATTTTGATTGCGACTGTTGTTGTTGGCTCATTGTCAATATGCAGACCTGTTACCACAGCTTCCACAACACGACCAAAGGCTCCACAACCCAACTGCTTACCTGTCACCACACATATATTAAAGTTCATCTTCAAAATTCAAGTCATAAAAAAAATATGACACAAAAAAAAAACATTGAGATTAATACAGCATGCAAACAATGCAGCCTTACCAAGTTTGATATTCTCTCTAGGAACTTCCCATTCTATATCATACGGCAGCAACTCTGCTTGTTCATCAGCTGTGCAGTCCGGGTTCAGCTGGCAAATGTTGCCCTTCTTAAATAAATATAACTCGTTTTTACAGAATTTTTTTCGGAATTTCATTTCCTTTTTTACTTTCTTGACCAGAACAAAGATGACCAACAAGAAGACGACAAAAGCTATGCTTGAAAGCAGAATTTGTATACTGATGCCATTTCGTCCAGTTTCTGTTGAAAAAAAAAAATCGAAGTTTCTAAATTAGATAATTATATGGCCAAAAACTACACTTTAAAAAATCATTGATATATTGCAATTATTCGCTTTAAAAAATTAAAGGCATGGGTTAAGAAGGGAAAGATACTTCCCATTTTGCACAAAAATTGAGAAATCTGTTTCCTGTATGGCAGGAGTGATACACAACCACGAAATGAAACTTCAGAAGTTTCAAACTTACTGCCAAAGAAGATAACTTTTGTTCAAAGAGTATGTACACTGAAAGAAAATTAATCATTTGAAGTGACCCTGGCAGGGGACGTTACATTGAAGGATGTCTACATAGACTACTCATGGATTCGTGTATGTAACGTCCCCTTTGAGGCCGGGGAACACAACATCCAGGAAGTCTTTGAGAAATATGGTGTCATCCATGAAGCTACGGTGGGGCGTTGGACGCAGGGTCTCTACGCCAGCTTCCCAGAGGGATCGTTTAAGCTCAAAATGACCTTGAGACATCAAATACTATCCGATGTGGTTATGGAAGAATTCAGAACACAGGTTTATGTTATGTACGTGGGGCAACTGCGTACGTGTCGCATATGTGGGTCCACGGGGCATATGCCAGTAATCTGTGTTGGAAGGACATAACATCAGTCATATCGGAGTATTGACAACGAAAGGCATGATAAGAAGGATGATGATAATGGACGGAGCCGAGATGATGTGGACGTGGTGGAGTTGGCCAAGTGGACTGCGGAGGTGGATGCTGCTGAGGAAGGGGTATATACCTCACCTGATGGTGTGGAGCAGCAGGGGATTGTGGAGAGTGAGGGAAACCCAGAACGATTGGGATTGGAATTGGGGTTACATGATCCGCTGTTGGAGGATCTACAGCATTCATTAAATTGTCCTTTGGAGGACCAGATGAGCCTGACTATAAGTATGAGAGGAGTAGTGCCTAAGGAGAATGTGATGGAGACAGTGGAGATGTGTGAGAATGAAGTTATGAGGAGATAACCCTCCCAGTCAAGGTTGTGAATGCGGAAGTGCATTGTTCTCATCACGGTGAGGGGATGGAGGCCTCTGAATCCTCCAGGAAAAGGCATGGTGAGCCTGAAGAGGAGGACGTATTAATGCCTGCTCAAAGGGCCAAGAAAACATTGGTGGCAAGGGTGGTGTAAGAAGCAAGGATGTTTGTATGGACAGTTAGAAACAGATGGATAGAGTGAATGATAAGACCAGTGATAAGGGTGTCAAGGCAGGGACTGTCAAAGATAGTGTGCAGAAATTGCAAAGACACGAGGAAAACCCCTGATGCAACGTTCAGGTGCCATAGTATAAATTTTAATGGCCTCCGGTATAAGGTCAAGAGGAGGTGGGTGGAGGTAACATTGAAAAGGATGAAAGTAGATTTGTGTATTATACAGGAACATACTATTGTGTTGGGTATGAATTGCGTTTGAATGGGTTCCAGGTGTTTGCAGGTGGGTCGGCTAATTTCAAGGGCGGGGAGGATATAGGAATATGGGAATCCAGTCCCTTAGAACTATTGACATGGGAGGAATGGGGAGGGGGTAGGATGGTACATGTAGAGGGATTCTGGTGAGAATATAGGGTGATGTTTGTGGGAGTTTACATGCCAGCCGTGAATTGTAGAAAAACGAAAGAGGACTTTATTAAGGAAACTTTGATATATATGGGTTGCATGGTATG
>WNWK01048919.1:0-13377 GCA_009830355.1 Cherax destructor | reverse complement strand
GGGTATAAACCGTTCCTCTGCCTCCTTGCACTTTGCCCCTACGTATTCCATCATTTCATTTATTGTCAGTCCTTCCATTTCCCTTTCCCACTGAACGTCCTGCAGGAAATTCCTCATGCCCGTGTAGTTTCCTCTTTTAAAGTCTGGTTTGTCTCTATCGGTACTGTTTTCCCTCTCCACCTGTAGCTCTACAATGTACTCAAAGCTAAGCACCATATGGTCACTGGCTCCCAGGGGGCTCTCGTGGTTATGTCTTCAATATCTGAGCTGTTCAGGGTGAATACAAGGTCCAGTCTTGCTGGTTCATCTTCTCCTCTCTGGTCGTGTCCCTGACATGTTTGTGCATCAGGTTTTCCAGTACCACGTCCATCATCTTGGCTCTCCAAGTTTCTGGACCCCCACGTGGTTCATGGTTCTCCCAGTCGATCTCCCTGTGGTTGAAATCTCCATGACCAGTAGCTTCGCTCTGCTCATGTGTGCTTTTCTTGCCACCTCCGCCAGGGTGTCCACCATCGCTCTGTTGTTCTCATCGTATTCTTCTCCTGGCCTCCTGCAGTTCTGTGGTGGGTTATACATCACTGCAATGACTATCTTATGCTCCCCAGACTGGATGGTACCTACTATGAAGTCCCGTTCTCTACCCACCTCCATTCCTACCATTTCCTCGAATCTCCAACGGTGCCTTACAAGCAGTGCGACCCCTCCTACCCCCCTGCTCCTCCTATCTTTCCTCAGGATCTGATATCCCTGTGGGAAGATTGCATCTGTTACTGTCTCATTTAGTTTAGTTTCTGTGACCGCTATGATGTCTGGGGATGCCTCATCTATTCTTTCATTCCACTCTTCATACTTATTCGTAATTCCATCCGCGTTTGTGTACCAAACCTTCAACCTTGTTTCCAATACTGTGGCCCTGGGGAGATCTTGGTGGGTTGGGGGTGTGGGCAGGGTGCCCTCAGGGGGTTGCAGCATGGGTGAGGGGGATTGTATGGTTGGGGTATGGGCTGGTGGGGTGCAGTTTGAGGTGGGGGTGGGGGGTAACTGTGTGTGTGTGTGTGTGTGTGTGTGTGTGTGTGCTGGGGAACTGATGATTGGATGGTCTAAGGAGACAGCAACGAAAAGTTATGGATAAAATTCCTGAGTGATTGAGAGAAATTCAGGAATATGTAAACTGTGAGATGGGAAGAGACATATACATGCATCCTTACATGCATACATAAATACATACATACATTTATACATGCATACACACACACATGATAACATATGACATGATAACGACCTATGAAATACTGAGAGGAATTGTTAAGGTGGACAGAGACAGAATGTTCCAGAGATGGGACACAGCAACAAGGGGACACAGTTGGAAGTTGAAGACTCAGATGAATCACACGGATGTTAGGAAGTATTTCTTCAGTCACAGAGTGGTCAGGAAGTGGAATATTCTGGGAAGTGATGTAGTAGAGGCAGGATCCATATAGCTTTAAGAAGAGGTATGATAAAGCTCATGCAGTAGGAAGTAACCTAGTAGCGACCAGTGAAGAGCTGTGACTCGACCCCTGCAACCACAATATATATATATATATATATATATATATATATATATATATATATATATATATATATATATATATATATATATATATATATATATATATATATATATATATATATATATATATATATATATATATATATATTCCAAAGCACAGGTCTATACATTGGAAGGCACTGAATCTCACTGGAAGATCAGCAATGGGATCAAGCAACTCTTCCAGTGCGACTGGGAGGTATAGGGGTGTGCAAGGCAACGCAGGTAGCTTTACTTACATTTCTGTCCTCGTGTATGTCTTCCAGTGAACTAGTAAAAGAGATTGTCCCCGAACTGCTGAGAGGAGCTGTAGGAGCTTACGATCCCAAGTTCATGGAAGCAGCCACGCCGTAGAACAGCCTTGCAGACTCTTCAAGCAGACCAGCTCCGCCTAGATAGCACAAGCAGTCACACTGGGACAGACCCATTGTTGAAGAACAATCACCATACAATTCTCAACAATGCCTCAGAACAGGACAAAGCTCGTCTCCTAACGATGATGGCACCACATTCAAGAGGTTTCCTTTTATTTGTATTTAATTCCTCTTTGGGCACACGACTCGATCGTCAGGTCATTCGGTTTGGTGTAGCTCTTCGCCTAGCCGCCCCCTACCCACCGAACATTGGTGCATTTGCGGAAGGGCTTCAGCAGATCGATTTGGACTACATGATCTCGTCTGTCATACGTCAGAAGGAAAATCTGCCAGACGTGAGGAGGTCAATGACTTCATCAAGAGAAGTCTCGCCACAGCAAGATGTCCAGCAGAACGGGAACCTCAGGTACTGAGGCCTGACTGAAGCCAAAAGCGACCAGATGGCGTCACTATGCTACCCTGAAAGGATGGTAAGCAGATTATATGGGACTACACCTGTGCCTCTAAGTTGGCTGACACCTACTTACCATACTCTGAAACCGATGGGGGTGGGGACGCCAGTTTCAGGGAGACCCAGAAGATCAATAAATACAGAGAACTGACACCATCCTGTAACTTCATCCCAGAAGGGTCGGAAACCCTTGCAGCATGGGGCAAGTGTGCTCTATGATTCATTATCAAATTGGGTGACAAACTCATCACGGAAACCAAGGACCTCAAAGCAGCCACCTTCCATTTCCATTGACTCAGAGTTCCAATTCAGAGAGGAAATGACTGCAGCATCCTGGGCACACGGCCCACCACTGGAGACATGAAGTATTTTAAGTAGATGTAAGGCCTTAAATGTCATGCATGTTGCACTAATCATTGCATCAGAACTCTGCAATGGAACACAGGTCTCACGTATGTTAAACATGAAGAAGAAAATGAAAACAAGAGGAGTACTAACAGATTAAACTGAGACTGGTACCCGAATGGGTTATTCGGGTACCAGGCGCGGTGGATGCTCTATCCACCGTCCGCTCATCACCCCGCGTAGGAATCTTCCGTTCTCCTCCTTAATCTCAAGCATGTTGCTCGGGACTAAAATTTGAAGTTTTTCTTCACAAGAGTTCTTAACTTTCCTGCCTTCATTATATATGCAAATTCTGGTAGTGCCACACTCATAACCATCTGCCATATTCTCCATATTATTTTTTTAAGGGACGGAAACTTCTTTTAATATATATATATATATATATATATATATATATATATATATATATATATATATATATATATATATATATATATATATATATGTCGTGCCGATTAGGTAAAACTGGTCAATTAGCAAGAACTCATTTAAAATTAAGTCCTTTCTAAAAATTTCTCTTATATGTTTAAAGACAAAAAAAATTCATTTATGTTAATGTAAAAATTTAAAACTTTGTACCAAAAGAAACTTACCTAACCTTATTATAACTAACGCAATTTAATTTAGCCTAATCCAACTAAATATATTTTAGATACGTTTACACAAATTTTCGCTTGTCTTATATGGCAAGAAGAGCGTTGCTATTTAAGCCAAAATCGCAAGTTTTACCTAATCGGCACGACATATATATATATATATATATATATATATATGTCCATCCAAATGTGAAATCATCTCAGTCAATCAACAAGTGATAGATGCAGTGTTATCAAAACTACCAGGAGCAACAGTCATTGCCCCTACTAATAGTGTCTTGCTTGGAGCACCTCTGGGAAGCGATGCCATTGACACAATTCTCAGGAAGAAACTGGAAGAATTGAGGGAGAATGGAACAAGAATTAGGCAATCTTGACACCCATGATGCCTTGTACCTTCTCACAAAATGCTTGAGTCTGCCCAGGTTGACATATTTCCTAAGATGTGCTCCTTCATATGATAACCCTATACTGCACGAATATGACAGTATCCTGAGGCAGATCTTTACTAAAGTACTTAACCTTACTCTAGAAGATGGGCAGTGGGACCAAGCTACACTCCCAGTCAGACTAGGAGGCATTGGTGTCTGCAAGCCATCTCAGATTGCTCTACCTGCTTTCCTGTCTTCATGCATTGCATCCAGAGGGCTTGTAGCAGCAATTCTTCCTGAACATCTTAGGGACACGATTGGAATCCATGACCAAAAGTTCGTTGATGGAGCCAGGATCTGGGATAATCTAACAGGCTCTGAAACCAGGCCTGCTTCCCCCAACAACTACAAACAGTCGCACTGGGATGACAAAATAGTAGAGAATATAGCCTCAGCAATGTTTCAGAGTGTGTCAGGGAGGGATAGAGCCCGCCTCCTTGTAAGTGTATTTTTGCCGGTCTAAAAGGACTAGTCTATTTTACATTATTCCTTATGGGGATAAATTCGTTTGGTAATGGCACTTGAACAGCATTCTGGAACGAAAAATATCGTTAACCGAGGTACCACTGTATATATATATATATATATATATATATATATATATATATATATATATATATATATATATATATATATATATATATATTATATTGTGTTTTCTATAAATGTATTCTGTCTATTAATAAAGCATTTATAAATATATATATATATATATATATATATATATATATATATATATATATATATATATATATATATATATATATATATATATATATATATATATATATATATATATATATATATATATGCTAGGAATTCGCAAGAGCAGGCGAAATATTCACAAACACTGATCTCTGGCCGACGGAGACTCGAACCTACGAACCTCATGACAAGGTACGCAGTGCTTTGCGTACCTTGGACCACACTGGTCCAATACCTTGGCATCCAGCTTTCGCTAGACGTTATTCCAAGGCAGCCAGCTTTCAGGCAGGAGGCTTACAGCTTTTCATCTCATCCCCTGCATGCATCGACACAACTAGAGATTTTTACAATGCTAGGAATTCGTAAGAGCAGGCGAAATATTCACAAACACTGATCTCTGACCAAGGTATTGGACCAGTGTGGTACGGTCGGCAAAGAACTGCGTACCTTGTCATGAGGTTCGTAGGTTCGAGTCTCCGTCGGCCAGAGATCAGTGTTTGTATATATATATATATATATATATATATATATATATATATATATATATATATATATATATATATATATATATATATATATATTTACCAAACTGCGGCAGGCCAGGATTCGACCCACGAACATTGTCCCGCCTCAAGAGGCCAAACATTGTACATGTCGCCCTACGATCTGACCCATCGATCCTACAAACAACACGAGCCTAGCGCACTAGACTTGTTTCATGTTGCGAGGACACTCGTGGCAGTGGTATGCTCAAGGATTAATTTCAGCCTCCTGTTTGAATACCCGCCTCCACCAGCAGTCTATATAGTAATGAAACCACTAGACTCATGTTGTTTGTAGGATCGATGGCTCGGATGGTAGGGCGACATGTACAATGTTTGGCCTCTTGAGGTGGGACAATGTTCGTGGGGTCGAATCCTGGCCTGCCGCAGTTTGGTAAATGTTGTTATAGCCCGCCTTATGGAGAGCAAAAATTCCACGACGCTCTTACCCACGGGACCATGTGTGTGGGTGTGTGTGTGTGTGTGTAGCTGTGATTTTCTGAATTGGACAGGAAGGAATAACATCTTGTAGGAGTGAGGAAGAGCCAGTTTTGAGTGTGGGGAAATTGCGTGAGGCAGTAGGTAAAATGAAACGGGGTAAAGCAGTTGGGATTGATGGGATAAAGACAGAAATGTTAAAAGCAGGTGGGGATATAGTTTTGGAATGGCGAGTTCTTTTATTTAATAAATGTATGGAAAAAGGTAAGGTTCCTAGGGATTGGCAGAATATACCTGGAGTATTGACCAGGCCTCATGGTATATCAGGGCCTGATCAACCAGGCTGTTACTATTGACCACATGCAATCCGATATATGAACCACAGCCCGGCCGATCAGGTACTGACTTTAGATGTCTGTACAGCACCTTCTTGAAGACAGCCAGTGGTCTATTGGTAATCCCCCTTATGTATGCTGGGAGGCAGTTGAACGGTCTTGAGCCCCTGACACTTATTGTGTTGTCTCTTATCATGCTAGTGAAGCCCCTGCTTTTCATTGAGGGGATGTTCCATCGTCTGCCGAGTCTTTCATAGGTACTTTGGTACTAATCCCTCTAGGATTTTCCAAGTGTATATAATCATGTATCTCTCCCGCCTGCGTTCTAGGAAGTACAGGTTGAGGAACTTCAAGCGTTCCCAGTAATTGAGGTGGTTTATCGCAGTTATGCGTGCCGTGAAGGTTCTCTGTACATTTTCTAGGTCAGCAATTTCACCTGCCTTGAAAGGTGCAGTTAGTGTGCAGCAATATTCCAGCCTAGATAGAAAAAACTACCTGAAGATTGTCAACATGGGCTTGGCATCCCTGGTTTTGAAGGTTTTCATTATCCATCCTGTCATTTTTCTAGCAGATGCGATTGATACAATGATGTGGTCTTTGAAAGTGAGAGATCCTCTGACATGATCACTCCCAGGTCTTTTACATTAGTTTTTCGCTATATTGTGTGGTTGGAATTTGTTTTATACTCCGATACAGTTTTAATTTCCTCACGCTTTCCATATCGGAGTAATTGAAAATTCTCATCATTGAACTTCATATTGTTTTCTGCGGCTCATTTAAAGATTTGGTTGATGTCTGCCTGGAGTCTTGCACTGTCATGCAAATTCGGGTGTCATCTGCAAAGGAAGACACTGTGCTGTGGCTTACATCTCTGTCTATGTCAGATATGAGGATGAGGAATAGGATGGGAGCGAGTACTGTGCCTTGTGGAACAGAGCTTTTCACTGTAGCCGCCTCAGACTTTACTCTGTTGACTACTACTCTTTGTGTTCTATTTGTTAGGAAAATATAGATCCATCTACCCACTTTTCCTGTTATTCCTTTATCACGCATTTTGTGTACTATTACACCATGGTCACACTTGTCAAAGGCTTTTGCAAAGTCTGTGTATATAACATCTGCATTCTGTTTGTCTTCTAGAGCATCCAGGACCTTGTCGTAGTGGTCCAGTAGTTGGGACAGACAGGAGCGACCTGCTCTAAACCCATGCTGCCCTGGGTTGTGTAATTGATGGGTATCTAGATAAGTGGCGATCTTACTTCTTTGAACCCTTTCAAGGATTTTTATGCTATGGGATGTTAGTGCTATCAGTCTGTAGTTCTTTGCTATTGCTTTACTGCTGCCTTTGTGGAGTGGGGCTATGTCTGTTGTTTTTAGTAACTGTGGGACGACCCCAGTGTCCATGCTCCCTCTCCATAGGATGTTTAAAGCACTTGAAAGGGGTTTCTTGCAATTCTTGGTGAACACTGAGTTCCATGAGTCTGGGCCTGGAGCGGAGTGCATTTATCGCCTTTGTATCGCACTTGTAATACACTCCTGTGGATCCTGGAACCACCTGAGACAAGCTTCTGTTTATTCTGGCACAAAAGAGGGAAATCAGCATATTGAGTATACCTGGTAGAGCTATTATTGAAAGAATTAAGAGTAAGACGGAGATCAGGATAGCAGATGAACCTGTAGCACTCTTCCGACCATGCTAGAAAATACCGCTGACACTCTTCTGTCCATCCTGGCATCACCTGTAACAAGCTTCTCGCCATCTTGCCACCACCTGTAACATGTCCATCACCACATGTCCATCCTGGGAGAACCTGTAACACTCTTCTGTCCATTTTGGCACCACCGCTGACACGCTTGTCTTCGTCCTAGCCCCACATGTAACATAGTTCTGTCCATCCTTTCACCACCTGTAACATGCATCTGTCCGTCCTGTCACCACCTGTAAGACGTTTCTATCCAACATGGCACCATCTATAACCCGCTTCTCTCTATCCTGATACCACACGCTTCTGTCCATCCTGGCACCACCTCTAAGACTCTTCTGTCCACCTGGCACCACCTCTAAGACTCTTCTGTCCACCTGGCACCACCTCTAAGACTCTTCTGTCCAACCTAGCACCACCTCTAAGACTCTTCTGTCCATAATGACATCACTAGTAACACTCTTCTGTCCATCATGGCACCACCTGTAACACGCTTCTGTCCATCCTGGCACCACCGGTGACACTCTTCTGTCCATCCTGGAACCAACTGTAACATGCTTCTGTCCATCCTGGCACCACCGGTGACACTCTTCTGTCCATCCTGGAACCAACTGTAACATGCTTCTGTCATTCCTGGCACCAGCTCTCACACGCTCCTGTCCATTTCGGCACCTACGGTGAAACGCTTCTTTCCTTCTTGACACCACCTATGACACGCATCTTTCCTTCTTGACAATACTTGTAATACGCTTCTGTCCCTTGTGGCACCATTTGTAATACTGTTATATCCGCACTGTCACCACCTGTAACACGCTCCTGTCCATTCTCACACCACTGGTGACACGCTTCTGTCCATCCTGGAAACACCTATGGCACGCTTCTGTTTATTCATGCACTACCTGTAACAAGCTTCTTCCCATCCTGGCACCACCTGTAACACTCTTCTATCCATTTTGGAACCACCGGTAACACGCGTCTGTCCATCCTAGTACAACCTGTAATATGCTCCTGTCCATCCTGGAACCACCTATAACACGCTATTGTCCTTCTTGACGCCACCTGTAACACGCATCTGCTTATCCTGGCACCACATGAAGCACACTTCTGTCAATCCAGTCACCACCTGCAACACTGCTCTGTCCATCCTGGCACCACCATTGACACGTCCCTGTCCATCCTGGCACCACCGGTAACACGCTTCTGTCCATCCTGGCAACACCTGTGACATGTTTCTGTCCATCTTGGCAACACCTGTAACACGCTTCTGTCCATACTGGCTATTCCTGTAACACGTTTCTGTCTATCCTGGCACCACTTGTAATACACTCCTGTGGATCCTGGCATCACCTAGACACGCTTCTGTCCATCCTGGCACCACCGGTAACACGTTTCTGTCTATCCTGGCACCACTTGTAATACACTCCTGTGAATCCTGGCACCACCTGTGACACGCTTCTGTCCATCTTCGCATCACCTGTGACAAGCTTCTGTTTATTCTGGCACCACCTGTAACACGCTTCTGTCCATCCTGGCAGAACCTGTAACACTCTTCTGTGTAGACAGCCTGACTGTCTGCATAGACAGCCCATGCTGTCTGCCAGCTGAGTTCATATTTCGTGCCTGCTAGTTTCCATAGTATTCCGCCAGAGGGCAAGCCTGGTAGGCGTACCCACGTCTACCAGACCCGCCCTGGCCCACTCTCTCTTGGCGCCCAAACTTCAGTCAGTCAACAGGCCTAACTCTCTCCCTCGCAAGGGGCATGGCCCTGGGCCATGGCCACAGACACGCAGCTTGTTACTCGCACCCTTATTACAAATAAAGTAAGAAGCCTCCGAAGCCTTATCATTGCATTCCCACGTCTCCAAAACGCCAAATAAAACTATCGTTATAAATGGTGCCAGCGGTGCCTCGCAGCTGATGTGTTGAGGGGAGGAAGAGGACTGAAGTTATCTACCACTTCATCAGTCTCTACAAGAAGCATCCGTCTCTCAACGAGTTATCCTGATGTCGTGTCTGCAAATCTCAGCATCCAGACACAGGTACATGCAGGATTCAGGCCGAAATTTGTCTAATTCTCCGAGAAATGGCGTCACTGACTTCACGCCACAGCGTCCCATGCTGTTTCTCAGTCACGTGCTCAGCCTTGCCAGCATGTTCTGCTGTTGTTGTTCAGCTCAGCACAACTATTTCAGCACTTCAGAGGTGAGTTAGTGGTGATTTCAGCGTCTAGTGTGAGTGTTCCTCTCCGAGTTTGTGGGTAGGTGGGAACGGCGGGTTCCTCGCCTCTCACCCAGACACTCACGCTCGCCCTAGTGTACGCCGCCACACACCATACACCACTCACTGCCCACTCCCTCTATGCTGTTTTCTGTGAATTTCCTTGTGAATTTTTGCCAGAACTGTGTATCCGAGTGTCGAGGCCACTCGAAGTCACGTGTGACCACGTTTGACCACGGGTGGGTCTGCGCCTACATCAACCCATGACGTCACCACCATGCTGCTGACGTCACGATGCTCCGACTCACGACGTCACTCCACTGATGTCACTTCGCGATGTCACCCCATGACATCCATCATGATGTCACTCCAGAACGTCACTCGCGACGTCACCTACGATGTTGCCTGACGTTCCTCGCGACGTCTGCTGACATCACTCGCGATGTCACGCCTGATATCACCCATGTGATGTCCGAGTGCTGTAGTTTCACAGTGCATTTTATTTTCATTATGGTCGAGAAGTTTGAGAGAAGATATAAGTCGAGTGTTCATTATTCCTCTCAGTCAGTGTTCTCACATGTTCGTGTATTGCTTAGTGACGATTTTTATACAGAAAAAACGTCTGTAAGCCATGTTGTACCACATGTGTAGTTGTGCAGTTTTCTCGTGTGTCCTATGTAGCACCTGTGTGTTACTTTGTCACCCAGTGTGTGACCCGCGCCCGCGCGCTTGACAGCTGACATTTGTCAGTCCAGGCGTCAATACGAGCGTTCGAGCGCCTTGTCAGAAACTCTTATTGTTCGCCGTTCGTAGATGCCTTTGTTGAATCGCACCCACGACGATTCTCCCATCGAGACCGTTCCACTTCACTTCCAAGACCGTCAGTCCAGTTATTGCAGATGACCAGTTTGGGGACGCTTACACTGCCCCTGCTGTAACTTCTACTGTCGAGAGATGACACTCGCCGAGCCGCAGTTAAGCCTGTTGGCAGGCGACTGTCAGCCTCGTGTCACAGCTTTTCAGTGAGCAGCCTGCACAAAGATGATGTCACTTTTGACTGCAGCCCACTCACGCAGTAAGGTGTATGCTGTTACGACCTCCAGATGTTTCGCCGAGTCGTCCCTGCCACTACTCCACCTCGCCAGCAGCGACAGCTCCAGCGACAGTACCAGTCGAGGAATGTCCTCCGAGTCGCTTGCCAGTCCTGTCCTGTTGCGACTACTGACGACGCGTTCACTCGAGGGCACCAGCGCAGTTGTGCCCAAGGTTGAGTGAACCCCTGCAGCGACACTACGATGTTCTGCTTACATCCCAGAGAGACCACCCTGTTACGTCACAGCTCATGTCTCCGGTGTTGCATGTATCCAGACGCAGGAAGGCGTGCAGTGCTGCATCGACGCTCCTGCCTTAGACCACGAAGACACGTTTTTTTTCTTCCTCTCTGGAGGAAGTTTTTTTATGTCCATATGTTTATGTATATATGTATTTTTTTACGTGTTCTGTGACCTGTTCTTGCGAGAGAGAGACCGAGTTTTTATGCCATTCATGGTCGGGCGACCATGGGTAGCGTGACCGAGCGATGCAGACAGCCTGATCTTCTGCATAGACAGCCCATGCTGTCTGCCAGCTGAGTTCATATTTCGTGCCTGCTAGTTTCCATAGTATTCTGCGAAGGGGCCTGGTAGGCGTACCCACGCTACCAGACCCGCCCTGGCCCACTCTCTTGGCGCCCAAACTTCAGTCAGTCACAGGCCTAACTCCTCTCCTTCGCAAGGGGCATGGCCTGGGCTACACAGACACACAGCCTGTTACTCGCACCTTATTACAAATAAAGTATGAAGCCTCCGAAGCCTTTATCATTGCATTTCTCACGTCTCCAAAACGCCAAATAACAATATCGTTATAAATTTCTGTCCATTTTTGACAACCACTGAAACGCTTCTGTCCATCTTGGCACCACCTGTAACAAGCATCTCTACAACTTCGCCCACCTGTAAACACTTCTGTCCATCCTGGGAGAACCTGTAACACTCTTCTGTCCATTCGGGCACCACAGTTGACACGCCTTTGTCCATCCAGCACCACGGGTGACACGCTTTCTTCTTGGGCCCACCCGTGACACTGATCTGTACTTTTTGGCACCACTTGTAAACGCGTCCAATGTGGACCACCTGTGACAAGATTCTGTCAGTCCTAGCACCACCTGTAACTTTAGTTCTTCCACCCCGGGAGCACCCAACACTTTCTGAACATGCAACACCAACGGTGACAAGCTTTTTGACAATCCCCACACCACCCGGGCTCCCTTTGTCTATCCTGGCACCATTTGTCACTATTTGTTCTTCCCCACCACCTGTACCACCATCTGTCCATCTCGCTATTCCTGTAACACGCTTTCGTCAATCCTGGCAACACCTGTAACACGCTTATGTCCATCCCGACACCATCTGTAACGCAATTTTTTCCAACCTGGCACCACCTGAACACGTTTCGTTATTTTGGGCACCTGTTTGGTTCTGCAAATTTCACCACCTAAGCTTTTTTTTCCAAACCAGGCCCCCTGTAAATACATTTTGTCCATCCTGGATTTTTTGTAAGTTTGCAATATGGCAATTGAAAACGCTTTGTCAATACTATCACCACCAAACAAGCCTTCCGTTCATCCACACCACAGTTAAAAACTTCTGTCCATCCTTTCACCACATGTAACAAGGTTCTGTCCATCCTAGCACCACTGTAACAGGTCCTAAACATCCTGGCACCCTCCAGTGCCACCCCCTTGTCAATCCTGGCACCACCCCCGCACAATTATGTTAATCATGGAACCACCCTTAACCTTTCGTCCATCCTGGAACCAATTGTAACACTCTTTGTCCTTCTTGGCAACACTTGGGACAGCAACGCCCCTTTTGGCACCACATGTAGCAGGCCCCTGTTAATCCTGGCACCACCTGTAACCCCTTTTCTGTCCATCCTGGCTTCATGTATCACCTTCTGTCCATCCTAGCTCCACCTGTAAATGTTTCTGTCCATTCTGGCACCACCTTAACACGTTCTGTCCATCCTTGCTGCACCTGTGAAAAGATTCTGTCAATTTTGCAGCCCTGTGACATGCTTCTGTCCATCCTAGCACCACCGACATGCTTCTTTCCATCCTGGCACCACCTATAACACTTTTCTCTCCCTTTTGGCAGCACCTGCACCACACTTTTGTCCATTCTGGCACCACTGTTCACATGCGTCTCTCCATCCCGGCACTAACGGTTACACATTTCTGTCCATCCACGCACCAACTGTGACACCCTAATGTCAATCCTAACACCACCTGTAAGACGCTTCTTTACATCCTGGCACAACGTGTAACACGCATCTGTCATTAATAACACCACATTACACACGCTCCTGTCAATCCTGGAACCACCAGTCCGCCGTTCCATCCTGAGTCCATTGTTCACGCTTGTCCATTCGGGGACCACCTGTCACCCCGCCCGAAAATCCTAACACCTAATGTCACATGTTCCTGTCCATCCTGGCACCACCTGTCATATGCTTCTGTCCATCCTAGCAACACATGTAACACGCTTCGACC
>WNWK01048918.1:0-13377 GCA_009830355.1 Cherax destructor | reverse complement strand
GGAAGTCACTGATCCGGGATGAGATTGTAGGAAGTCACTGCATCCTGGTATGAGATTGTTGGAAGTCACTGCATCCTGGTATGAGATTGTGGAAGTCACTGCATCCTGGTATGAGATTGTAGGAAGTCACTGCATCCTGGTATGAATTGTAGGAAGTCACTGCATCCTGGTATGAGATTGTAGGAAGTCACTGCATCCTGGTATGAGATTGTAGGAAGTCACTGCATCCTGGTATGAGAGTGTAGGAAGTCACTGCATCCTGGTATGAGATTGTTGGAAGTCACTGCATAATGGTATGAGATTGTAGGAAGTCACTGCATCCTGGTATGAGAGTGAAGGAAGTCACTGCATCCTGGTATGAGATTGTTGGAAGTCACTGCATCCTGGTATGATATTGTAGGAAGTCACTGCATCCTGGTATGAGATTGTTGGAAGTCACTGCATCCACTACAAGACAACAGTGCCTAAGTGTGCCAATAAGGCTAACAGATTACTAGGATTTTTTTCAAGAAGTATAAGCAACAGAAGTCCAAAAGTTATTTTACAGCTCTATACATCACTAGTGAGACCTCATTTGGATTATGCAGCTCAGTTTTGGTCTCCTTACTACAGGATGGATATAGATTCATTGGAGAACATACAAAGAAGAATGACTAAAATGATTTACAGTATAAGAAATCTCCCGTATGAAGATAGACTTAGAGCGTTGAATCTCCACTCTCTGAGAGACGTAGAATGAGGGAGATATCATCGAGGTGTACAAGTGGATGATGGGCATAAACAAAGGAGATATTAATATGTTAAGTAAAAGGACACAAATGCAACTAATGTGACATTTTATTGTGGCAACGTTTCGCTCTCCAGGAGCTTTCTGCCGTTACAAGCGTTACATGGACACAGTGGGCTATTATATACTCTCAAAGTGAGGTGAAATACTAGTGGTGGTCGAGGTAGTAGTGATAAGTAGTAGTAGTAGATAGTAGTATCAATAAGGTAGAACAATCAATATGCACATGAGTAAAAGGTGATAAAACAAATACTTGGGTAGTATAACAATAGGTTAGACAAATATTTTATGCTGGAGGTTGAAATATAGAAGGCCTGTAGGAGTGTTCCACATCTACGATGTGCTTGTGTTGAATTAGCAGGAGAGACTATGTGATGGTATGGTTAACTGTTTTCAGGAGGATTCTTGCTAAGATTTCAGAGATGGTGAAGCTGCCTTTGTTTTGTTTAATTGTGTTAGAAACAGAGATAAGTGCTGATTCAAGGCATTTGCGTCTACGGAAATTAGTTTCTTTGATTACTAGTCGGGCGTCTTTGAATTTCATGAGATGATTGTTGGAATTTCGGTGTTGTACGCAGGCGTTGTTCATGTTATCGTTTCTGCATTGATGCAGTGTTTCGAGGTTTCTTGCTGTTTCTCCTACATAAATTCTGTCGCAGCCTCCACAGGGTATAGTGTAGACCCCTGCGTTGACTGGTTCATGGTGCTTGGATTTAGTCCTGGTTAGATTCTTAATAGAAGTACTGGAAGCAATGGCGACTCTAGTGTTAGCTTGTGCAAATACTTTAGAAATGTTGGATGCAACCTGGCTGTTGGGAAGAACTATAACTTTGTTTGGAGTGGTGTTGACGCGTGGAGAATTAATGATCTGAAGAGCTCTTTTCTTGCAATCTTTGATGAAAAAGGAGGGAAAATGTAAATCAGTGAAGGTTTGGTGAATGTATGTACATTCCTCGTCAAGAAACTCAGGACTACAAATTCGGTAAGCTCTTAGGAAGAATCCGATGATGATGCCTCTTTGGTCTTAGTATCTTGACTGGAATAGAAGTGTGTGAGATCATTTTTATTTGTAGGTTTCCGGTAAACTTGAAATTTTAGGTTGTTATCTACTTTGTGGATGAGGACGTCTAGAAAGGGTAGTTTGTCATTGGACTCTTCTTCTAGTGTAAACTGGATCCCGGTTCAACTGCGTTGAGCCTAGCCTGAAGATTCCGTACATCAAAACGTTTGGGAGTTATTACGAGGACGTCGTCTACGTAACGTACCCAAGTGACGCTTGAGGGTATGATGTTGGCGAAGTGTTCAGCCTCTAGGTGTTCCATGTACAAGTTAGCTAAGACGGCACTGATGGGGGACCCCATTCCCATGCCGTATGTTTGTTTGTAGAGCCTGTTATTGAAAGAAAACAGTTGAAATTAACACAAAGTTCAATAAGGTCAACAAAATCTCCGGGAGGTAGAGGAAGGTTAAGGTCCTGATTGACTTTACGTCGTAGAACCTCGATGGCTTGTGTGGTAGGTACTTTAGTGAAGAGGAAGTCACGTCCAAACTGCTTAGTTTCTTGTTTCGGATGGAGAGATTTCGGATGCGGTTGAGAAGGTCGCCTGAATGTTTAAGATGAGCGGGGCTGATGGTCCCCAGAAGGCAGGAAAGATGTTTGGCAAGAACTCCGGCTAGTTTGTGTGGTGCACTGCCTATACCTGATGTGATTGGTCTGAGAGGAATATTATGCTTATGGGTCTTGGGTAAGCCATACATGTGTGCTGGTTTAGGGTTGCTGGGTATCAAGTACAGAAGTTTCTTTCCTTCACTGGTGCGTTTCAGTATTTGTCTGGTTTTATATAGGAAATCTTTAGTGAGTGTTTCCCACTGTTGTGTGTTGATGGGTTCGTAAGTGGATTGGTCATTCAAGAGGTCCATCATTTTGGTGTTGTATTCACTGGTGTTGAGTATGACGACTCCACCTCCTTTATCGGCGGTGGTGACGATAATATTTGGGTCATTAGCAAGGCCCTTCAGAACATTGATATATCGCCTGGGAAAATTAGTAGAAGAAGGTTCACATAAAGCTGCGGTGAGAATGCCCTGTATATAACCCTTCTGGAAGTTGCTGTCACTGTATCTGTGGTTTCTGGTGACTAAATTCAGTTGATAGTTTGGTTTTCGTATGTTAGTGGTAAATTTGAGACCCAGACTGAGCGCTTGTTTCTCGTAGTCAGTTAAGGTGCGTGATGATAAGTTATTTATCAAGGATTCTCTTCCCATTTCCTTCCATCGACTATTATTGCAGAGGTACTGAAGTTTGCGATTGAGTTTAATCTTCCAGTACTTCTATTAAGAATCTAACCAGGACTAAATCCAAGCACCATGAACCAGTCAACGCAGGGGTCTACACTATACCCTGTGGAGGCTGCGACAGAATTTATGTAGGAGAAATAGCAAGAAACCTCGAAACACGCATCAATGAACACATTAATGCATGCAGAAACGATAACATGAACAACGCCTGCGTACAACACCGAAATTCCAACAATCATCTCATGAAATTCAAAGACGCCCGACTAGTAATCAAAGAAACTAATTTTCCGTAGACGCAAATGCCTTGAATCAGCACTTATCTCTGTTTCTAACACAATTAAACAAAACAAAGGCAGCTTCACCATCTCTGAAGTCTTAGCAAGAATCCTCCTGAAAACAGTTAACCATACCATCACATAGTCTCTCCTGCTAATTCAACACAAGCACATCGTAGATGTGGAACACTCCTACAGGCCTTCTATATTTCAACCTCCAGCATAAAATATTTGTCTAACCTATTGTTATACTACCCAATTATTTGTTTTATCACCTTTTACTCATGTGCATATTGATTGTTCTACCTTATTGTATTACTACTACTACTACTACTTATCACTACTACCTCGACCACCACTAGTATTTCACCTCACTTTGAGAGTATATAATAGCCCACTGTGTCCATGTAACGCTTGTAACGGCTTGAGAAAGCTCCTGGAGAGCGAAACGTTGCCACAATAAAATGTCACATTAGTTGCATTTGTGTCCTTTTACTTAACATATTGTCGGTAATTCTACCAATATTATGAGATATTAATAAAATACTGAGGATATCGAACCAAGTAAGAACCAGAAATAACGGATTTAAATTGGATAAATTTAGATTTAGAAAGGACATAGGCAAGTACTGGTTTTCGAACAGAGTTGTAGATGCGTGGAACAATCTTCCGAGTACTGTGATAGAGGCTAGGACCTTGGGTGGCTTTAAAAAGAGATTGGACAAATATATGAGTGGGAGGGGCTGGGTTTGATTTGTGTCGTGAGTACGGGAATAAATTCTTAGGTAGTGGTGGTTTTGATAAGGACCTGCCTTGTATGGGCCAGTAGGCCTTCTGCAGTGTTCCTCCATTCTTATGTTCTTATGTTCTTATGTTCTGGTATGAGATTGTAGGAAGTCACTGCATCCTGGTATGAGATTGTAGGAAGTCACTGCATCCTTGTATGAGATTGTTGGAAGTCACTGCATCCTGGTATGAGATTGTAGGAAGTCACTGCATCCTGTATGAGATTGTAGGAAGTCACTGCATCCTGGTATGAGAGTGTAGGAAGTCACTGCATCCTGGTATGAGAGTGTAAGAAGTCACTGCATCCTGGTATGAGATTGTTGGAAGTCACTGCATCCTGGTATGAGAGTGTAGGAAGTCACTGCATCCTGGTATGAGAGTGTAGGAAGTCACTGCATCCTGGTATGAGATTGTAGGAAGTCACTGCATCCTGGTATGAGAGTGTAGGAAGTCACTGCATCCTGGTATGAGAGTGTTGGAAGTCACTGCATCCTGGTATGAGATTGTTGGAAGTCACTGCATCCTGGTATGAGAGTGTAGGAAGTCACTGCATCCTGGTATGAGAGTGTAGGAAGTCACTGCATCCTGGTATGAGAGTGTAGGAAGTCACTGCATCCTGGTATGAGAGTGTAGGAAGTCACTGCATCCTGTGATTGCAACTAGTTTAGTGGTTTAATGAATCAGGTTGTTGGTAAAATTATAATGATGATGATAATAATAATGATATTAGCGAATGATGGTTGATAATAATGACAGGAATGGTGTTAAAATTAAGAATAACCTGTTATTATAAGAAAGAAAGTCTGAACAGGAGAATTCACACAGACATATTAACTGACACTGAGAGTATTTCCTGAATGTTCTGGAAGGTTCTGCCACACCGGTTGACAAATGAGGGATTTTTTCCCCTCTATTTCATTAGTTAGAAGGTTGTAAATGAAGGTATGTAATGATCCACTATCGTAATGTAACTTTTTATGTCATATGACCTGTTCCCGGCTGTTAGAAGCTTAGGGCTGGCTATTAACTATCTTCTAGTATTTTTCCTCATGATATCTGCAAACTGTAAGGCCTACCCCACCCGACCCCATATGGGTGGGGTGTGTGGAGACCAGTGTGTGGTTGGCATCCCGCTGGCCCCTATCAGACAGAGACTGGCTGGTGCCTCCACACTATCATACTCTGAAAACTTACCCTACTTCTCCTGTTGTTGCCTTTGCAACATTGCACCTTCTGATGATGCACTGAGAAGTGTGAAAGTACTTGAGCTAAAGATTTCCACCTCCCGTGGCTTGTCTTGCATAGTTAAGATTACCTGTCTGCGATTGTTTTGCATATATATATATATATATATATATATATATATATATATATATATATATATATATATATATATATATATATATATATATATATATATATATATATATATATATATATATATATATTATTTAAAATTATGCAAGACTGTATTTTAGTTTTCAGGAATTTAATATCAGATAAAAATATAAGATTAATAATAATAATAAAATAATTATAAATAATAATGATAATGGAAATAAATGGTAAAAAATACCGACACAATGGAAAAATAAACACATAAGCAGTATAATGTGATCCTTTATTGACAACGTTTCGCCCACGCCGTGGGCTTTATCGAGTCACAAACAGATCTACCTGGAAAATGAGCAAGACTCATCGCCAGAGAAGACAACACGCAATACCGAAGAATCCTGGAATCATCACTCATCTGTATATCCAACAACTTCAACCAGAACAACGGCTTCTACAACATAGCTGAACCTATTGCCAAGAAACTTCTTCAACGTTATCCCACCTAGAACTCAAGAATGGTACACTGCAGGTCTTTTAAGTCACACAATGTTTTTAACTATCACACTACTTTTAAGACTGTCACATGCAGCTTTCTCCACCTGACCCAGCATTCTCCACCTGACTGTACCCTATATATATCTCCATGTTGCTCATTTTCCAGGTAGATCTGTCTGTGACTCGATAAAGCCCACTGCGTGGGCGAAACGTTGTCAATAAAGGATCACATTATACTGCTTATGTGTTTATTTTTCCAATAATGATAATAATAATAATAATAATAATACTAATAATAATAGTCTGAAAAGTTATCCCTGCATCTATATCATAAGTTATGACTACTCAACTTCAATGGTTTGAAAAAAATGTATCCCTGTATCTCCTTTACTTCAGTGACCTGAAAACGGTATCCATGAATCTAATAGTTTGCAACCACTGTCAGCCTCAGAGTTACCAGACCCTGCCCAGGAATCCATCTGTGTTCCCTCAGATATTATCCCTTCCCCACTTCCTGTCCTACACATAGTAATCTCAGCTCTTGCATCTAGGTCTTCCACAGGTTTATGTGTCCTATCCTACACTTCCTAACTTATTCTTCGTATCCTACACTCAGTAATATTGCATCTAAGTCTTCCCCAGGTTCATTTGTCCAGGAATCCATCCGTGGGCCCCTGGATATCTCCCTTCATCAATACCCTAAGGCCAGCGCTTTCGGAAGTTCTTGAAGTTCTCGAACGTCTTGATAGTGAAGGTTCTTGACGTTCTTGAGGTTCTGAAAGGAAGATCATTAAGTTATGAATGCCTCACTCAGGTCCATGGCTTCAGGTGTCCATCCTTGTCCCCTCAGATATTCACCATTCACCACTTCCCTGAGGACACCAGTCCCACCACACAATGATTAGACAACAACACAATGATATGACAACAACACAATGATATGACAACAACACAATGATATGACAACACAATGATATGACAACAAACAATGATTAAATATATTTATTAAGGTACATGTATACATTAATACATTACACAAATTATCATACATAACAGCATATGGACATGACAACAACAAAATGATCAGGCAACAACACAAGGATATTAACAACACAATGATTAAGTAAGTTTATTCAGGTACAGGTATACATTAATACATTACATAAATTATCATACATAGCATATGGAAATGACAACAACACAATGATTATATATTATACAACACAATGATTATATCTTATACAACACAATGATTATATATTAGACAACAACACAAGGACATGGCAACAACACAACAAGACCAGGTAGAAGTTATTACTGGGGAGGACACGCAGAAATCTGCGCCCAGTAATAACATCCACCTGGACAGCCACGACCCGTGGACTACCTAGATGAGAGACGTCACTCACCCAGCTGGTCCACCAGGCACTGGCCACTCAGTGAAGATTTAGATTTCTATTTATATTACACTTACATTAATTATTAATTTGTTCGATTATTTAGCTGTGTAAGTGTATTTGTGAACGTTTTTTGGTGAATAGATTAGTGTCCATGAGTCAACCTACAAGTTCCCTCAAGAAAACTGTAGTTAATTGTTATAAGTTGTCTATTTTTCTTGTTATTCTTCTCTTCTTTCTGAATAATAACTCTTTTCTCTCTCTCTCTCTCTCTCTCTCTCTCTCTCTCTCTCTCTCTCTCTCTCTCTCTCTCTCTCTCTCTCTCTCTCTCTCTCTCTCTCTCTCTCTCTCTCTCTCTCTCTCTCTCTCTCTCTCTCTCACACACACACACACACATACACAGTTCTGCATTTCCACATATACATTCTAAACATACACCATCACGCTTACATATGCACGAATAAATTTAGCAACACACATATAATCCTCGGTATCGAGTGTATGCATACATTTATACAAAACACACAGTTCTCTTTTATTGTTACTAGCTGTATATAAACTCAAATACACACAAACACACACACACACACACACACACATAAGAACTATTACGAATAGAAAATTTAGATGGCTGTGTATACATATACGTGTACATGTATATGTAGTGATCTAAGTATAAGTAGAAATAGCAAGATACATGTTTTCTTGCGTGTTTATGAAACAGAAAGAAAAAATATATATCTTCATCTTGCTCCCTATATCTCTCTGTCCTGCTCCCTCCCTCCTTATCTCCTTCAGTCTCTCAAGCATCTCACTTCATGTCTCCACGCATGTCTTAGTTACAATAAAAACAACATGGCAGTATTTAACACAGATGACCATGGGACACCAATATTAACTCTGCTACTACTGCTCCTGAAGAATCACTGTGGTTGTTGTTGTTCTATCTATTATATGAAACCTATTTTATAGTGAGAAGCAAATTGTTCAGTTTTTAAATTAATGTAGTCTGGTGTTTGTCGTTCTTTTGAAGCTGTAGTTCAAAGGTTGAACAGTGTCAGCATAATTAATAACATGAAGGTTATAGACAGTAGAAGAAGCAACAAGACGAGACAGCAGGAAAATAAATTTGATTAATTTAATTTGCAGCTGCTGAAGCAAACCTGTGTAGAGAAGAGGTTGGAGTCCTGAAGATTGATGGATGACTTAGACAACTCTCGACTGACACACACACATACCAAGCCAAGACTGTCTTCAACACTTCTTCACACACTAATACTGATTATAACTGATTTTTCAAAAACGTATCTGAGGTAGGCCTAAAATCCATTTACTTGCAGTAGCAACAATTAAATGTAAGGGCTAATATGCGAAGTCATAGCCCTCAATTGTTTCATGTGTAACACCATGTAGTGAACCAGAGGTTGATGCAGTGAACCAGAGGTTCACTGCATCAACGACAAAAAACGAGCAAAGTGTCTGGGACTGAATATAAATACATCTAAAATATCTTTGTCTCCTTTCCTTCTTACCTCTCTCCTCCCTCCCTCCCTACTTCATTATCTTCCTTCCATTCTAACATAAGAATATAAGAAATGAGGAACACTGCAGCAGGCCTGTTGGCCCATACTAGGCAGGTCCTACACAATCCATCCCAATTTTCAATGCTCTCCAAGAAATAAGCTTTGATAATTCTATTTACTCATGTGCGAGTCCCACTCAAATCCAACCCCTCTCACTCATGAATTTATCCAACCTAAATTTGAAACTGCCCAAGGTCCTTGCTTCAATAACCCTACTAGGCAGACTGTTCCACTCATCAACTACCCTATTTCCAAACCAATACTTTTCTATATCCTTTCTAAATCTAAACTTATCTAATTTGAATCCATTATTGCGGGTTCTCTTTTGGAGAGATATCCTCAAGACCTTATTTATATCCACTTTGTTAATACCCATTTTCCACTTGTATACCTCGATCATGTCTTCCCTGATTCTTCGTCTTACAAGTGAATGTAATTTAAGGGTCTTCAATCTTTCTTCATACGGAAGATTTATAATGCTATGTATTAATTTAGTCATTCTACGCTGAATGTTTTCTAACGAATTAATATCTATTCTGTAATATGGAGACCAGAACTGAGCTGCGTAATCTAGGTGAGGCCTTACTAATGATGCATAAAGCTGTAATATAACCTCTGGACTTCTGTTGCTTACACTTCTTGATATAAATCCCAGTAATCTGTTTACCTTATTATGTACGCTTAGGCATTGCTGTCTTGGTTTAAGGTTGCTGCTTACCATAACCCCCAAGACCTTTTTGCAATCTGTATGGCTAAGTTCTACATTATTTAACTTATAAGTGCTTGGGTTATGAACACTCCTGAGCTTCAGAACCTTGCATTTATCTACATTGAACTGCATCTGCCACTTTTCTGACCAGGAATTGAGTTTGTCTAAATCCTCCTGAAGTTCCCTGACATCTACGTTTGAATCAATTATCCTACATATCTTCGTGTCATCTGCGAGTTTGCTCATATCACTAGTAATTCCCTCAACAAGGTCATTGATATATACTATAAACAACAACAGGCCAAAGACTGAACTCCCACTTGGATTTAACCCCATTTATGCATACTCTCTGCTTCCTATTGGTGAGCCATGACTCGATCCATGACAGCACTTTTCCCCCAATGCCATGAGCTGCCACTTTCTTTAATAGTCTCTGGTGCGGTACTCTATCAAAAGCCTTACTATCTAATAATAGACTGACATGACTTACAAGATTCTGTCACTTATTGCTTACCCAACAATCTTCATATATCAGTAGGCCTACTCCATTGTTCCTTATTTGATGTTTTTAACTACATAACTACCTGCATCCTTCCCTTTACTTCAGTCTATCTAATCTTTCACGTCAAAAACTACCAGCAACAATGAGTGATTTTACTATTTACAATGAAGCTTAGTGGATGAAATACATATAAATATTAAATATTTGTGAAGAGGACCTGTCTACATAGATCAGTAGGCCTATTCACTGTCTACATAGATCAGTAGGCCTATTCACTGTCTACATAAATCAGTAGGCCTATTCACTGTCTACATAGATCAGTAGGCCTATTCACTTCTCTATATTCATTTGTGTTATCAAAATAGTTATTTAATGTTGAGACATAACTCCTCCTTCCTTCCCATTTAAGGATGAATCATGATGCTGATGAAGGAGTCTTGTTACGAGGAATTAAAGGAAGCCTTGTGAAAATTAACTAATCTATTACAATGTGTTGTAGTCCTTCCTAACATTTCTAAATAAATCCTACAACAAAATATTTGTGGTTACAGTTTACTATTAAATACTCAGTTAATTGCAGGAAATTATGAGAGTTGCAACGCTGCAGCAGCAACATTGGTCTTATTAAAAAAAAACTTTATAAATGTTTTGAGTGTTGTTAACCAGCATTACCTGCCTGTCCCAGGAGGGAGGGAGGGAGGGAGTTAGGCTTAGAGAGTTCTTGAATGGTACACCAACATACCATGCAGCAGACACCGTACCTACAACACAAACACACACACAAACAAACACACATGCACACACACACACACACACACAGGCTGAGACTGAGGAGAGAAGATGGGGAACTCACAAGTAACGATCAAAAGGTATGTGAGGAGCTCAACTTGAGGTTTAAGGAAGTATTCACAGTGGAGGCAGGAAGGCAGCTGGGTAGACAGGACGGGGTGTGCCATCAACAAGGGATGTATCAAGTGCTAGAGGGCATACACACAACTGAGGAGGAGGTGAAGCAGTTACTCAGTGACCTTGATACCTCAAAGGCGATGGGTCCGGACAATATCTCCCCGTGGGTTCTTCGGGAAGGAGCTGAGGTACTGAGTGTGCCACTTACCATAATATTCAACACATCCCTTGAAACTGGGCAGCTACCTGAGGTATGGAAGGCCAACGTAGTCCCCATCTTTAAAAAAGGAGACAGAAAAGAGGCACTAAACTATAGACCGGTGTCACTTACGTGTATAGTGTGCAAAGTCCTGGAGAAAATCATCAGGAAAAGAATGGTGGAGCACCTCGAGCTGAACAGGATAATAAACACCAGACAGCACGGATTCCGGGAAGGCAAATCCTGTGTAACAAACCTCCTAGAGTTCTATGATAAAGTAACAAAGGTAAGGCAAGAGAGAGAAGGGTGGGTTGATTGCATTTTCCTGGACTGCAGGAAGGCCTTCGACACAGTTCCTCACATGAGATTAGTAAAGAAGTTGGAAGAACAAGCATGTATAACAGGAAGGGTACTGGAATGGATCAGGGAATACCTCACAGGGAGGCAACAACAGGTCATGGTGCGTGACGAGGTATCACAGTGGGCGCCTGTGACGAGCGGTGTACCGCAGGGGTCAGTCCTAGGACCAGTGTTATTCTTGGTATATGTAAATGACATGACGGACGGGATAGACTCAGAAGTGTCTCTGTCCGCAGATGATGTGAAATTAATGAGGAGAATCACATCGGAAGAGGACCAAGCAAGACTTCAAACAGACCTGGACAAGCTTGACATCGGGTCTAGCAACTGGCTTCTCGAAGGGCAAAGAAGACCGCTGATAGAGTACAGGCTAGGCGGACAAAGGCTACAAACCTCGGCAAAGGAGAAAGACCTTGGGGTGAGTATAACGCCAAGCACATCTCCGGAGGCACACATCAACCAGATAACTGCGGCAGCATATGGGTGACTGGCAAACCTAAGATTAGCGTTCCGTTACCTTAACAAGGAATCGTTCAAGACACTGTACACCGTGTACGTCAGGCCCATACTAGAATATGCAGCACCAGTCTGGAACCCACACCTGATCAAGCACGTAAAGAAACTAGAGAAAGTGCAAAGGTTTGCGACAAGGTTAGTTCCACAACTCAGGGGTCTGTCCTATGAAGAAAGGTTGAGGGAAATAGGACTAACAACACTGGAGGAAAGAAGGGTCAGAGAAGACATGATAACGACATACAAAATACTGCGGGGAATCGACAAGGTAGACAGTGACAGGATGTTCCAGAGAGGGAACACAGAAACAAGGGGACACAACTGGAAGCTGAAGACTCAGATGAGTCAAAGGGATGTTAGGAAGCATTTCTTCAGCCACAGAGTAGTCAGGAAGTGGAATAGTCTAGAGAAAGATATAGTGGAGGCAGGAACTATACATAGTTTTAAGACAAGGTATGATAAAGCTCATGGAGCAGGGAGAGCAGAGACCCAGGAGCTGAGTCTCGACCCATGCAACCACAATTAGGTGAGTACACACACACACACACACACACACACACATATTGCAGGACATCACATATAAGGACATACTGAGGACATCACATATGAAAGGCCCCTTGGGGACAGTGATCATGTAGTTTTAAGCTTAGAATACACAGTAGAGTTACAAGTGGAGGGTACACACGCAATGAAGGGAAAATAAGAAAATTCTTGAATATAAATTTTAATAAAATTCGGAATAAACGGGATAATGTTGTTATAAAATATTTTGGAAATATCCTGATGAGAAATGTGAAGATATAAAGAAGTAATAATTGAGAGAAATTTTTCATGTATTCATATCTCTCACTTTCTCTATAATGAGAAAAACATTCACAATTACAAACATACAAAAAAAACTCAAGGAATAAAATAATAACTACAAACTCAGAGACTCGACCTCTGGCAAAACGAATTTCTGCTGTTGATGTTGCAACCTGACTGATAGAACTCTTGAATACTGCTGCTTTATGTATTAGTATGTTGCTGTACTGTTACCCTATTTTACTGTATTATTCTTGTATATTCTTTTTTATTACTTGTGTATTGCTGTACTGTTCTGCTGTATGTAATTGTACTTTCTTGTGAGGTACTGCATTATTCGTAAGAGTTACTGTATTTTTATTGCATGATAATGTATTCTTATGAGTTACTGTATTTTCATTGAACGTTATATATTAGTCTTATGAGTT
>WNWK01048917.1:0-13378 GCA_009830355.1 Cherax destructor | reverse complement strand
AGCACAGCTGTTGTTTCAGAGGGGGGGGGAAAGGGGGGAAGAAGGTCCTTTCCCCTCAGATTTTAAGGATTTTTTGGCAATGTGGGAACGGGTGCAAACATTTATGGAGGAACATCAAACAAAGCTGTTACAGACACACTGTCTGGACATGTTCAATGACAATCTCATGCCCCAAATTTTGGGGGAAATTTTTAAAAAGAAACGCCAGAACCAGAGCTGTTTGGAAAATTTTTTTGAGTAACGGGGGCCCCAGTGACCCCAAGCTGGTCCTAGTGGCATTAAAAAAAAAAAGGGGAAAGAACCCCCGGAAAAGGACTTGGTACATGAAGTCTTAATGGGGTTTCCCTTCCCCAAACAGTAATTTTTCGATCCTCTCCCCCCCCCCCCGCCTTCCATACACAAAAAAGAGTCTTAAAAAGGTAAGTGTCCTGTTATTTTTTTTTTTATTCTTCATGTCTCATTGTTTTTTGTGTATGTAAATCTATATTTATAAAAAAAAAAATTTTTTTTTTTAATACTTTTGGGTGTGGGGAAGGGGGTTAATTGGATTTACATTTTTTTCCGGGAAAAAAATGGTTTCCAAATTTAAATTTCGCCTTTAGTCAGACTCTGGGGAATGGATTAATTCCCGATAATCGGGGGCCCCCTTTTTTCCCATTGTTCATTATGTTCGGCACTTGCTTTTATTCAGCAAAAAAAAAAAAAAAAAATGGAAAAATTAATTAAGCTCAAAAAAAAATAGTTCTGAAATCTGGAAACTTTTGGGTTTTAAATCTTTTTTTTATACAATGTTTCTACAGCTTCCCATAGTAACTACAACATTGATGTGATGACATCACAGGTAATATGTCTTTTGAATGTAGAAATTTTTTTGGTTTTTTTTTTTGGGGTTTTTTTTTTTTTTAAAAATTCATTAAAATACTACTATGCCTGCTATGCCAGGCAAGAGAAAAACTAAGAGTGTCTTCACTAGTTTTAAAAGACGCAATGACACGGCCATGTCGTCTGAGTCCCTATAAATGTCGTTTTTTTTACGTTATTATAGACATTTTCATAATCCATCTATGACATTTTAAAAAATTATATAAGAAACACACTAGATATCATATAACACAGACAACCACTACTAAATAAATCGACATAATTGTGAGGTGTGGTAGCCAGGCACACGAAAGGAGTTTACGGCAAGAATTATAATACAACATCAACAATCTCACTATTTTACTACCCCCAAAAAACTGGGGTTTTTCTGGAGGTAACTGTGAAAAAAAAGGCATCTGCTCACAAATAGCATCATTTCTCTAAAAAAATTAAAAAAAAAAACACTTATTGAAAAAAACTTATACGTACATAGTTATTTTTTTTTTTTTTATTAACACATCGGCCGTTCCCCCCAAGGCAGGGTGGCCCGAAAAAGAAAACTTTCATCATCATTCACTCCATCACCCCTTTCCAGAAGGGTTTTTTCACTACAGTTAAAAAAACTGCAACATTAACCCCCCCTCCTTTAGAGTGCCGGCACTGTACTTCCCATCTCCAGAACTCGCCGGGGCCCCCGGTTTCCCCCGAACCCCCTTCTTTGTTTTTTGCTCACACTCCAACAGCCGTCAAGTTTAAAAAAACCATATGCCTCCCATTCACCCTATCAAATACGCTCACACATGCTTGCTGGAAGTCCAAACCCCCTCGCACACAAAATTTCCCTTTTCCCCCCTCCTCCAACCTTTCCTAGGCCCCCCCCCTACCCCCCTTTCCCCCTCCACTACAGTTTATACACCCCGAATCACTTGTCTCGTTCCATTCTTCTACATGTCCAAACCACCTCAAAACCCCCCCCCCCAGCTCTCTGGACAATCGTTTTGGAAACCCCCGCACCCCCCCCAATTTTTTCCAAAACCCCCGAATTCTCTGCATTATATTAAAAACCACACATTCCCCCAGACATGACACCCCACTGCCCCAGCCTTTCCTCGTTGCAACATTCATCACCCATGTTTCACCCATATAAGAGCGTTGGTATAACTATACTCTCCTTCCCCCCTTTTACTTCCATGGAAAAGGGTTTTTTTGTCTCCACAGCCCCAAAAAGTGCTCCTTTTCCCCCTTTTTCCCCCCTCATCAATTCTATGATTCACCTCATCCTTCATAGACCCATCCGCCGACATCCCCACTCCCAAATATCTGAATACATTCCCCCTCCATACTCTCTCCCTCCCAATCTGATATCCAATCTTTCGTCACCTTTTTTTTTTGTTATCCTCACCCCCTTCCCTTTTCCCCCTATATTCACTTTCAATTTTCTTTTTTTACACCCCTACCAAATTCATCCACCAACCTCTGCAGCTTCTCTTCAGAATCCCCAAAAAAGCACAGTGTCATCAAAAAAAAGAACCCCGGACAACTCCCACTTTGTATTTGCTTCTTTTTTTTTAACCCCAACACCTCTTGCCAAGACCCTCGCATTCACTTCTCTTACAACCCCATCTATAAATATATTAAAAAACCACGGTGACATCACACATCCTTGTCTAAGGCCCTTTTTTTACTGGGAAATCCCCCCCTTCTCTCCTACACACTCAACCCCCTGAGCCTCACTATCCTCATAAAAACTTTCCCCACTGCTTTCTAACCTTCCTCCTATTCCATACACCTGCAACTTTGCCACTTTTTCCCCCTATCTACCCTATCATACGCCTTTTCAAAATCCATAAATGCCACAAAAACATTTTTTTCCCTTTTCCAAATATTTTTTTACCTATATTTTTTACTGTAAACATTTGGGCCCCCCCCCCCCACCTTTCCTAAAGCCCCCTTTTAAAGATCCTGCTTTCTTTTTTCTCTTAATTCTTTCAATAATAACTCTACCATACACTTTACCAGGTACACCCCCAAAGACTTATTCCCCTATAATTTTTGCACTCTCTTTTGCCCCTTTTTTCCTTTTTTACAAAGGAACAATACACGCCTGCCAACCCCCATTTTCCTTACCCTCTTCCATACATTTAAAATAATAGCACCAACCACCCCAAAAAAATTTATCCCCACCTGCTTTTAACATTTCTATCTTTATCCCATCAATCCCAGCTCCCTTTTCCCCCTTTCATTCTACCCACTGCCTCACGAATTTCCCCCCACACCCACAACTGGCTCTTCCACACTCCTACAAGATGTTATTCCCCTTGCCCTACACACGAAATCACAGTTTCCCCCGTCTTCATCAACATTTAACAAATCCTCAAAATTTTTCTCTCCATCTTCCCGAAAATTTAACTTCCATTTAATAACTCTCCTCTCCATTTTTAACTGTCAAATCCATTTTTTTCTCTAGGGGTTCCCCCAAATTAATCTCATTCCAAAACTTTTTCTTATTTTCAAAAAAAATTTTCTGATAACATCTCACCCCTCTCTCATCTGCCCCTTTTTTATTGCTTCACCACTCTTTTTTAAACCCTTTTTTTCTCTCCATATACTCTTTTTCCCCCTTGCATCACTTCTACTTTGTAAAAACCTCTCATATCTTCTTTTTTTTTCCCCCTTCTACTCTCTTTAACATCCCTTCCACCAATCGCTCCTTTCCCCCCCGCACCCACTCGCCTGTAACCACAAACTTCTGCTGAACACTTAACACTACATTTTTAAATCTACCCCATACATTTTAAAACCCTTTCCTAACTCTCACTAGCCCATCTATCCTCCAATAGTTGTTTTTTTTCTTACCCCCAAATGCCTCCTCTTTTAGTTTATAAACCTTCACCTCTTTTTACTTACTGATTCTATTTTTTTCCTTTTTTTCCCATCTTTTCCTTTTTTTTCCCCCGTAGCTATAACTAAAAATGATCTGATATATCTTTTCCCCTCAAAAAAAGTACATCCTGGGGAATCTACTCAACAGTCTTTTATCTCCCCAAACATAGTCCCCAAAAACTACTGTCATTACGCCCTACATCATATCTTGTATACTTATTTATCCTCTTTTTCTTAAAATATGTATTACCTATAACTAAACCCCTTTCTATACAAAGTTCAATCAAAGGGCTCCCATTATCATTTACACCTGGCACCCCAAACTTACCTACTACACCCCCCCCTGCATGTTTCTCCCCTTTAGCATTTAGGTCCCCTACCACAATTTCCTCTCATTTTTGGGTTAAAAGTTCCTATACATTCGCTTTTAAATCTCCCAAAATTTTCTCTCTCCCTACACTCCTCTCTTCTCCAGGGTACACGCTTATTATGACCCACTTTTCGCATCCGACCCTTATTTTAATCCACATAATCCTTGAATTTACACTTTTTATTCCCTCTTTTCCTTCCATAACTGATCCTTCAACATTATTGCTACCCCTTCCTTAGCTCTAACTCTCTCAGATACTCCTGACTTAACCCCTTTATTTTCCCACTGAAACCGCCTCCCCCCTTAGCTTTTTTTTTGCTTGGGGCCCCCGGACATCCAACTTTTTTATTCATAACATGGGGAATCATCTCTTTCTTATCATCCGCACTACATCCACGAAATTTTGACAACCCAAATTTTTTAAAGTTTTTTTTTCTTCTCTTTTTTTGTAGATTTGTACAGGGGGAAGGGTTACTAGCCCATTGCCCCGGGGATCTTAGTCCCCATCGACACGCAGGGCTTCGGGGAAAGTTTTTTTCCCTTTCCCCCCTGGACAATAGAGAAAATAAAAAGAACAAGAGCTATTAAGAAAAAGAAAAAAAACCTAGATGTGTGTATGTATATATATGCATGTGTATGCCAGTGTAGTGTGACCTAAAGTGTAAGTAGAAGTAGCTAGATATACCTGTTCCCCAGCGTGTTTATGAGAAAAAAAAAAGACACCAGCAATCCTACCATTTTTAAAACAGTTTCAGGTTTCTGTTTCACAGTCACCTGGCAGGACGGTAGTACCTCCTGGGTGGTTGCTGTCTACCAACCTACTACCATACAGTATGTAAAAAAATATTGACAAGTACACATTATAATTATTAAAAAATAACAATTTTACTATTTCCCCCAAGGGAAAAAGGTGCAAAGGGTTCTGGTGAAAACTCTGGAATGAGGGAAAAAACATTATTTATCGAGCCCCTGACCCAGGTGCCCCACCAACACATCAGGGCTGTTAGGAGACTCCGGCAATACAACCACTGGAGTCTCTAGGATGATCCCCAAGCTGCAAAAGCAATACATGCTATATTTTTATTCTTTAAAATACTTATTATAAAAAATTTAAATTTTTTTTAGACAGTTTATCATACTTAGTAAAAATATGAACTAATTTTTATAAACTTGCAAACCTAGAAAAAAATAGCCATCATGCAATTAAGGAAAAAAAGGGGCCCCGTAGCTCCTCCCCCCCCCCAAAATATATTTCAAGAGAGAAGCAATTTTTATTAAAGTCTATAAAATTTTCCCCCTTCACTCTTCCAACAAAAAAAGGGGTTAGACACTGAATACAACACTATGGATTATACACCAACTACAAGCAAACTTTTCAACCTTTGTTTATTAACTTACCAAAAAAAAAAAGGCAGGTCAGTGCTCTCTTCATGTGCTGGACTAAAGCATGAACCTGAAGCAGAAGCGGGGGGGAGGTCCGGGGGGGTTTAAGGTATCAGTCGGCGTGAGAAGCTCATTCTCCGAGATGACGAGGGAATTTCCCCCACTGATTACTGGACAAGCCAGCAAATGACTCAATCCTGAAAAAAAAAATAAATGCAGGTAGGGAAAAAAAAATAAATATACATTATGCAAACATACCCCCTCATTTTTTTTTTTTTTGCACACTTAAGGATTCTTTCAGATTAAACTTGGGTAATTGATTTGGGGGAAAGGAAAAATAAATTTTTTAAACGGCAGGGATGCAAATTATGTAATGCCAAGCAAGGCACACTTGCTTTAACATAATAGTCTATCATTAAACATTAAAAGGAGGGGGGAGTATGAGTGTTAGTGTTGAAGGAAAATGGAGCGAGTTATGGGGAGAAAAACTGGAGAGGGTTTGAGTGGTATTCCCCATAAAAGTTTCTTTGAAACCTGAATAAAAAAAAAAAATATTTCAACATTACAAACAATTCTATTAATAGTTTGTATAATATGTAGATCACCTACCTGGAACACTAACAACAATATGCTGTACCAACCAATAGCAAATAAACATCAAGACACCAAGGATAAGATGAAAAATGTAAAATAAATTTGCTACAAAAGCAAATGAAAAGTAATATTTAACTAACTAAACCAGTATGCTATTATTTAGGTATACAAGTGTCACTATAAAAAAAAATGGTTTCAAGGCAGTAGTTTCAAATTTAATTGAAGGAAAATCAAACCCCAGCATGATATAGCTGCAGGATATCTTCGGTATAAAAATTCAACTAAAAATATCCTTCAGAAGTGGTTTTAAGAGGCTAAAAAAAAAATCAGCTTATCAAGCTCAATAAACTCCATAAAAATTCTTAAACCTAAAATAAATAAAAAAAAGTTTGTTTAAATTTATTTTTCCTTTTTTTTCAGTCATACCTTTTTTCTAACAAGACCCATTGCCATTTCAGTAGCAGCATGCTTTATTGATAATGCAACAAGAGCCATGTAATTCTTGTTTAGCACAGGACTTCAGTTCTTGCAGGAAAGAGAGGGGGGGAGTGAGCACACAGATGCCAGTCGCAGCTTTTACAGTTAAGTTTTTGGGCATCCTCACACATAGAGGAAAAATGTTTACAATAAAAATATTCATACTGAAGAGACACTTGCCAATGACATCTGAACTTTGTATCTGCACGCCTCTGCAAAAAACAGTGATTATATGTGAATGCTTTCTTTCCTTTTTGGGTCACCCCGCGGGTGGGAGAAGGCCAGCTTTTTAAAAAAAATGATTACTAATTACTTTTGCCAATCTTTCATACTAAGCCTTGACTTTACAGTACTATAGTTCAAACATATAAAATGCTATTTTAAAACAATATATAAAAAAAACTATTAAATGAAATATATAACAAGACAAATACGATATAGTGAAGTTCGAACACGTCTCTGTAAACTGGAGTGGAGAATGCAAGGGTGGATAATAGTAAAGCTGAATGCACGAACTGTATTTTCTGGGGGGCTGAGTACGACCGATAGATACCTTTCTCAATCGAGAAAATGGTTCCTGCAAAGAAAATTTTTTTCATTAGCTGTTTTGGTTCGTTATAGTTGTCTTCCTGCTAGGCAGAGAAGTCCTGACCATTTAATTTATGTATGTACATTCATGCAGAGAGCTGACTTAAGTGACCGCAATCCTGCATAATCTTCTGCAGAAATTTGGAACCTATTCTTATTTGTGGATATCTACCAATGTTAGGACTTAAAGATCTAGTTAAGCTAGTTTGTGGTCCCCCCAAATGGTTTTTACATTACAGGCATGTTACTTCCTCTTTTTCAGTGGTACCCGAGTTTAATATTTTTGTTCGAGAATGCTGTTCAAGTGCCATTACCAAACAAATTTATCCCCATAAGGAATAATGTAAAATAGACTAGTCATTTTACACCCCCAAAAATATACTTACAAAAGCATTTAAAAAAATAAACTTACATAAAAGGGCGATTTTGGGGACCATCGTAACTCGAGGTACCACTGTACTAGTATGGGTCATAACAGGCCACAATTTTATGTTAGGAAGGGACATAACTTCTGACTTTATTTCTAGTCCACATAGTGTCAGACACCCAGAGGGCCAGTAAGAACCTTTCAATATGTAGAAGGAAAGCAGGAGGCTGAATGAGCAAAAAAGTGATGGTCTAACAGTAGTGTTATGGTATTCTAACAGGATGATAAAATATACGGTAAAGATTTATTAGTACAGTGGACCCCCGGATTACGCACTGCTCCAAACTCGAACAATTATGTAAGTGTATTTTTGTAAGTGCTTTTGTAAGTGTATTTTTGGAGGTCTAAAAGGACTAATCTAATTTACATTACAGTGGACCCTTGAAAATCGTGATTAATCCATTCCTGAGAGGCCGCCGATTTTCAAAATGGACGATTTTCAAAACCATTTTCGCCATAAGAAATAATGTAAATCAAATTAATCCGTTCCAGACATCCAAAAGTATTTAAAAAATATTTTTTTTTTACATAAAATGTACATTTATCTACACAGAAAACAATGAGACATGAAGTATAAAACAGTAATAACTTGACACTTACCTTTATTGAAGAGTTGTTGATGTGTGGAAGACAGGAGGAGGGTAGAGGATTTAAGAGTTACTATTTGGAATAGAATTCCCTTCCATAGACTTCAAGTACCAAGTCCTTTTCGGGGTTACTTCCCTTCTTTGTCTTTTACTACCACAGTACAGTGGACCCTCGGTTAACGAATACCCCGGAATCGTGCAATTATGTAAGTATAATTTTGTAAGTTCTTGTGGAAGTGTATTTTGGGGGTCTGAAATAGACTAACCTCGTGAAATTTTTCCTTAAGGGAGTAAATTCGTTCGGTAATGGCATTGAGCAGACTTCAGGAGTGAAGTTTTTACGAAACTGGGGTCCACTGTACATTCATTACTTACTTTAAAATATTTGTTAAGTCTTAATGTAGGGAGAGAGGTGTGTAGTATTTATTTGTAGGAATTCAGTGTAGGTAGCCTGTAGACGTAGGTACATGTATGAAGCCCCCACCCGGGGCTTCACTACACAGCCATATTATTACACTACACAGCCATATTATTACACTACACAGCCATATTATTACCATGTTCACTGAGTTTAATCATTTCTAACAACTACCTTTAGATGCCATCATAAACAAAGGGAGAAGTAATGAATAATTCATGCCGAGAATTGTAAACAAACGCGTATGATGGGCAGTTACTGCACCAGACACCAGATTTACAGTTTTCTCTAATGTCGTGTCAGTATCATATATACACTTGTTTAGTGTATCTTTATAAAGCTGGTCCCTTTGCGTGTGACGTCACGGTACCCGCTGACGTCAGAGGCTCAGCGCATGTGCACAGCCTATCATAGGCAGACGGCCTCACTACGTTAGACCTACAGGCGAGACAGAAGGTGTGCTGGACTCTCCTCTAATTACTGTAAATATACCGTAACCATCCAACAAGGAGTATCTTTGACCTCCTATATATCTCTCCCAAGACCCACACGACACTAACGCTGCATCAGAGAAAACGTAATGTTTACTCTCCAATCAACTCACCACTCGATAGCATATAAACATTGTATCAATGTTTATATGCTATATAATATGTAACATTTTTTTTTTTTTTTTTCAACAAGTCGGCCGTCTCCCACCGAGGCAGGGTGACCCAAAAAGAAAGAAAATCCCCAAAAAGAAAAAACTTTCATCATCATTCAACACTTTCACCACACTCATACATAATCACTGTCTTTGCAGAGTAGCTCAGATACGACAGCTGAGAAAAGTCCCTCCCAGCTGTCACTATCTCAGACCCCTCCTTTAAAGTGCAGACATTGTACTTCCCATTTCCAGGACTCAAGTCCAACTAAATCAATTAACTGGTTTCCCTGAATCCCTTCACAAAATGTTACCCTGCTCACACTCCAACAGATCGTCATGTCCCAAAAACCATTCGTCTCCATTCACTCCTATCTAACACGCTCACACATGCTTGCTGGAAGTCCAAGCCCCTCGCCCACAAAACCTCCTTTACCCCTTCCTCCAACCTTTTCTAGGACGACCCTACCCCGCCTTCCTTCCCTACAGATTTATACGCTCTCAAGTCATTCTACTTTGATCCATTCTCTCTAAATGACCAAACCACCTCAACAACCCTCTTCAGCCCTCTGACAAATACTTTTAGTAACTCCACACCTTCTCCTAATTTCCACATTCCGAATTTTCTGCATAATATTTACACCACACATTGCCCTTAGACAGGACATCTCCACTGCCTCCAGCCTCCTCCTCGCTGCAGCATTTGCACCCATGCTTCACACCCATATAAGAGTGTTGGTACCACTATGCTTTCTACATTCCCTTCTTTGCCTCCATGGATAACGTTTTTGTCTCCACAGATACCTCAATGCACCACTCACCTTTTTTCCTTCATCAATTCTATGGTTAACCTCATCCTTCATAAACCCATCCGCTGACACGTCAACTCCCAAATATCTGAAAACATTTACTTCTTCCATAATCCCTCTCTCCAATGTGATATCCAATTTTCTTTATTTAAATCGTTTGATACCCTCATCACCTTACTCTTATCTATGTTCACTTTTAACTTTCTACCTTTACACACTCTCCCAAACTCGTCCACTAACCTTTGCAACTTTTCTTTAGAATCTCCCATAAGCACAGTATCATCAGCAAAAGTAACTGTGTCAACTCCCATTTTGCATTTAATTCTCCATAATTTAATCCCACCCCTCTCCCCAACACCCTAGCATTTACTTCTTTTACAACCCCATCTATAAATATATTAAACAACCATGGTGACATTACACATCCCTGTCTAAGACCTACTTTTACCGGGAAGTAATCTCCTCTCTCCTACACACCCTAACCTGAGCCTCACTATCCTCATAAAAACTCTTTACAGCCTTCAGTAACTTACTACCTATTCCATACACTTGCAACATTTGCCACATTGCTCCCTATCCACTCTATCATATGCCTTTTCTAAATCCATAAATGCAATAAAAACTTCTCTACCTTTATCTAAATACTGTTCACATATATGCTTCACTGTAAACACTTGATCTACACATCCCCTACCCACTCTAAAGCCTCCTTGCTCATCTGCAATCCTACTCTCTGTCTTACCTCTAATTCTTTCAATAATAACCCTGCCATACACTTTACCTGGTATACTCAGTAAACTTATTCCCCTATAATTTTTACACTCTCTTTATCCCCCTTCCCTTTATATAAAGGAACTATACATGCTCGCTGCCAATCCCTAGGTACCTTCCCTCTTTCATACATTTATTAAACAAAAACACCAACCACTCCAACACTATTTATCCCCTGCTTTTAACATTTCTGTCATGATTCCGTCAATTCCAGCTGCTTTACCCCCTTTCATTCTACGTAATGCCTCACGCACCTCCCCCACACTCACATCCTGCTCTTCTTCATTCCTAAACGATGTTGTACCTCCCTGTCCAGTACATGAAATTATCGCCTCCCTCTTTTCATCGACATATAAAAGTTCCTCAAAATATTCCCGCCATCTACCCAATACCTCCAGCTCCCCATCTACTAACTCCCCTACTCTGTTTTTAACTGACAAATCCATTCGTTCCCTAGGCTTTCTTACCTTGTTTATCTCCTCCAAAATTTTTCTTGTTTTCAGCAAAATTTCTTGACAGAGCCTCTCCCATTCTTTCATCCGCTCTTCTTTTGCACTCTCTCACCACTCTCTTCACCTTTCTTTTACTCTGCTCTTCTATTAACACTTCTGTTTTGTAAAAACCTCTCATAAGCTACCTTTTTCTCTTTTATCACACCCTTTACTTCTTCATTCCACCACTCACTCCTCTTTCCTCCTGCACCCACCCTCCTATAGCCACAAACTTCTGCCCACATTCTAATACTGCATTTTTAAAACTATCCCAACTCTCTTCAACCCACCCACTACTCCTACTTGCACTAGCCCACCTTTCTGCCAATAGTTGCTTATATCTCACCCTAACTTCCTCCTCCCTTAGTTTATACACTTTTACCTCTCTCTTACTTGCTGTTGCCATTTTCTTTTTGTCCCATCTACCTTTTACTCTAACTGTAGCTACAACCAAATAATGATCTGATATATCCGTTGCCCCTCTATAAACATGTACATCCTGAAGCCTACTCATCAACCTTTTATCCACCAATACATAATCCAACAAACTACTTTCCTTACGTGCTATATCATACCTTGTATATTTATTTATCCTCTTTTCATAAAATATGTATTACTTATTACCAAACCTCTTTCTACACATAGCTCAATTAATGGTTCCCCATTTACATTTACCCTGGCACCCCAAATTTACCTACTACTCCATCCACAACATTTTTACCCACTTTAGCATTAAGATCCCCAACCACAATTACTCTCTCACTTGGTTCAAAACTCCCCACACACTCACTCAACATTTCCCAAAATCTCTCTCTCTCTCCTCTACACTTCTCTCTTCTCCAGGTGCATAAACACTTACTATAACCCACTTTTCACATCCAACCTTTATTTTACTCCACATAATCCTTGAATTTATACATTTATATTCCTTCTTTACCTGCCATAACTGATTATTCAACATTATTGCCACTCCTTCTTTAGCTCTAACTCTATTTGAAACCCCTGATCTAATCCCATTTATTTCTCCCCACTGAAACTCTCCTACCCCCTTCAGCTTTGTCTCACTTAAAGCCAGGACATCCAGCTTCTTTTCAATCATAACATCTACAATCATCTCTTTCTTATATAATTTTGATGAAAATATCATAGATTTTTTTTTTTATTAACACATCGGCCGATTCCCACCAAGGCAGGGTGGCCCGAAAAAGAAAAACTTTCATCATCATTCATTCCATCACTGTCTTGCCAGAGGGGTGCTTTACACTACAGTTATAAAACTGCAACATTAACACCCCTCCTTCAGAGATGCAGACACTGTACTTCCCATCTCCAGGACTCAAGTCCGGCCTGCCGGTTTCCCTGAATCCCTTCATAAATGTTACTTTGCTCACACTCCAACAGCACGTCAAGTATTAAAAACCATTTGTTTCCATTCACTCCTTCAAATACGCACACGCATGCTTGCTGGAAATCCAAGCCCCTCGCACACAAAACCTCTTTTACCCCCTCCCTCCAACCTTTCCAAGGCCGACCCCTACCCTGCCTTCCCTCCACTACAGATTTATACACTCTCGAGGTCATTCTGTTTCGTTCCATTCTCTCTACATGTCCGAACCACCTCAACAATCCCTCTTCAGCCCTCTGGATAATAGTTTTGGTAATCCCGCACCTCCTCCTAATTTCCAAACTCCAGATGGAGTAATGAAAATGTCTATATTAACCTAAAATAAGACATTTGTTTGAGCTTGGTGTGGGGAAGTACCCTGGCTGATTTATGTGGGGAAGTATCCTGCCTGGTGTGGGGAAGTACCCTGCCTGGTGTGGGGAAGTACCCTGGCTGATTTGTGTGGGGAAGTACATTGCCTGGTGTGGGGAAGTACCCTGGCTGATTTTTGTGGGGAAGTACATTGCCTGGTGTGGGGAAGTACCCTGCCTGGTGTGGGGAAGTACCCTGTCTGGTGTCTTCTTTCTTGAATTCTATCATGTTTCTTGCATTCTTTAGCAAAGAGCTGGCACTAGCTTTCTTTGGGCCCATGGTGGCTTATTTAGCAGTTGCAAGCACTAAAACGAATGGAA